>SKCR01021744.1:0-117740 GCA_019454045.1 Zanthoxylum bungeanum | reverse complement strand
GTCTCTAGTCAAACTAGTTTACATTATAACAGTTCCTAATTTAAGTACACACCCGAAGGGTAGTTCCTAAACTTAGGTATCTACGGTCGAACACAGCGACTTTCGTACCGTTTCCGATTCGCAGAGCAATCTCAGCTTGAAGTCAGTATCCTGCTCAAAGCAGATTCTGAACATCAATACATATATTTTATGTACCACACTAAGTATTTAAAATCTAATTTCAATACTAGCTGTGAACATAACTAAGACAAACATTTTCAAAGTCAGAGTCTTGCCCTTCTTTAATTCCTTCGTGTCTGCCATATCTAAGGTAGTCACTTTGGTATATGTCAATTATCATTTTCATATTTTTAGGAACCTTAGGCAAGCCTTGGGTTTTTAGAATATCGAAACGATGTGCACCTCGTGCTACATGCCCAATTGCAAACTTTGACTTTATCTCCTCTAATAGTCATTAATTCTCCAAGAATTATAAATTGCAATTTTAATACTTCTTAAATCTAAATTAGATTTATGACAAGTATATTAAATTAAGCATTAAAGTCATCATCACATAAATCTTCCAAAGATTTTATGCTCTACTTATTTGCTTAATTTTTGGCTTAAGGTATAATAAGTTATTTTATCAAATAAAGTAACCTATTATTTATTCCCAATTTGAAAATTAAATTCATTTAAAAAAATATTTTAATCCCAGATTATATTTTAAATATCCAACTTTTCAATTTTATCTTGATTACAATAGTCCAACTATTTAATCAACGATTAGTGGTACTATATATATTATATGATTATTAAATAGTCCAACTATATAATCAAATATAATCCAAATTAATTAACCTCAATTACATTGATTACTATATCCAATTATAAAATCAACTGTAAATTGAAATTAATCAATTCAAATATTGATTAATATAATCCAATTATATATAATCAAGTATAATACAGTCCAACTGTTTATTAAAACAACAATTTAAATATTAGTCCAACTAACATTTAATCTAATGACGAAATAATTTAAATGAGCGCGTATGGGCGAGTAATTGAACGAGTATTGCAAATTCAATTCTTGCCTCCCACTATTTTTCGGCGAGCCTCTAACCCTCTGTCGAGTACTCGGGAAACCGTGTTCCTAGTGGGCTAGATCCCGTTAAATATCACACAATCTTGACTTTGGCCAACAAATTGTATGATAATTAACTAGGTAGATCTCGAAGATCAATTGGATCTATCTCATCCAACTCTAGATCCAGTAGGTGGACATCCAAGTCCAAACATATATCTTATATATGCCTACACATCGAATGTATACCCTAACCTTTTTCTCTGAATCAACTAGGCCTTGGGTTGGCACAACACAACCTAGTGATCCCAGTCAAGCGCGGACCCATTGACATGGAAGCTTCGTAATCAATGTCGTTGGACAAGAAGTGTTCTTGAATTTGGCCAACAAACCACAACTTGACAAGACACCAATATGGAACAAAGCCTCGTGATTCAAACACATCTTCGACGGACAAGGGCTTGACTTTGGCCAACAACCCATGCCAATCTAGGATCTTGAGCAAGAATCACTCAATGGAAGGAAAAGACGCATGATATTTGATGAGGGCTTTTCGTGTGCAAATTGGCAACCAATTTATTATCTTTGTTAAGGTCTCATCATCATACACCCTTAAACATGCATTCTAAACACATAATAAAGCGCATATGATAAAATAATAATGATATGCGGATGGATATTTTACACATTGATCCTAGATCAAATCTCTCACTTTCTCTCTCTCCGCTAGCACAAATATTTCTTCTATATACCACCCGTTACACTACACTTCTAAAGAAACCTCATTTACATTGAGGGGAATATGTGAGAAGAGAATACAAAGAATAGGAGATAAGGCTGGACTCGCAGGTCCAATTAATAAATCAAATTTATTACAATTTCCAAAATCGCCCCACCCGGCTAATATCCATCCAATATACATTATTCAAATCACAACACAACCATGTATTCATACAAGCATGTTATCAATCAATCTAATCAAATTAATTAATCTGATAATTAGTGATCATCCAATGTTCAAACAAAGATTTGATTTTGTTCGAGTCAAACTCGTATTGCGAACAAGTACTTAAAGTACGAATTCCCGAATTAAATTAAACTACACAATTAAAATCCAATAAATTTGTATTAATTCTAATTCACTATTTAATTCCAAATTAAATAACACACTTTAATAATAAACCCTTTTCGACTTAAATTCCAAATTTAATCGCTACGGGTCTCAAAGCCCGATTAATATCCAATATTAATTTAATTAAAGTCTAATGGGCTTTTTAATTAATTTCTTCAAGGCGTGGACTTTTGGTCAACTCGGGTCAAACCGAATAACCAAAATCCAATCCGGGAGTTACCCATAAGCCCATAATTAATTTAGGCCCATTAGGCCCAATTAAACGTTAAAGGTTCATTAGTCGCATTTGGGCCTTTTGGAAGCGGTTTTGGGCCTAATTGGATCCAACCAATTTTGGCCTAAACCAACTTTGTACAACAAAGTCCAATAAGCCCAATAACAACTTTAAAAGCCCAAATCCAATTTTTAAGGCCCATTATAATTAAATTACAAAATCCAATTTTACAATTCAATTAAATAAAGTGCATAGCATTATTAATTACCCAAATCAAAGTTTCCAAAACATCAAATTTGTCCAATTAATCATGCTTAATCATCAATTAATCATATCCAACATAATTTGATCAAAATCAAACCCAATTTCATGCTTCAAGTGTCTCGGCCAAAGAGGGAAATTATTGCCCAAATCAATTCAATCCAATTGAACCAAATTAAACATAAATTCAACATCCCCAAATGATTTCCAAGTCATCCAATGAACAAAAAATAAAAATCCAAGACATTAGGGCACTTACTAAATTCGGCCAACATAAGCAATTTGGGGGAAAATTGTTCCCAACACTTTTTCAACAAATTGATCCAATCAATCCTCAATTAAAATACTTTAAGCATTCTAAATCATCCAATTTCATTAAACATGCTCAAAATCAAGTTTACCCAAATTAAAGTTTTGGCCAACAATAAGCAAATTGGGGAAAATCAATCCAATTAATTTTTCTTCAAATTGATTATATAACTCTAAGTTATTCATATACAAACATTCTTAAACAAACAATTTGTCAAAATCATGCTTAAATCAAAAAGCCCCAAATTTTGCTCAAGAACCCTAAATTCGTTTTATGCACAAATGGCTCAAGATACCATTGTTGAGTTTCAATCAAGTCCCAAGGATCATAAATCATGCATAAAACAAGTTGAATACATATCAAAGGAGGTGCGGAATAGACTCACATTGATCGGTAGAGATGCGATGAAGATGAACCAAATTCGCACTTCATGTTTCTGCCTCCTTCCAAGCTCGGCAATGGCAGTGAACTGCAGCCCCATTTTCGACTTTGGGTGGTCCTCCATTGATGCTCCAGCTCCAAGCTTCACAAGGTGATTCCTTGCTCACGAAATCACTTCCCTAACACCTTTGTATTCTCCATGAGTGTGCTAGCACATAGATCTTGCAACAAGATCATTGCTTCTCCAATTTCTTTCGGTCAAACCAGAGAAAGAGATGAAGAAATCGGTCCAAAACCGAGAGAGAAGAAGATGAAGTTTTTGGCTCCAAAATGAGCAAAAACGTGTACAGAGAGAGAGAGGAGGGAAAAGAAAAAGTAATAGGTTTTATTGATTTATTTTCCAAAATAAATAAAACATTATACCAAAATCTTTTTCCAAAAGCAAAGCATTAAATGCTTGTCAATCAAACAAAATCAACTCACATCAATCACTCAAATGTCACATCACTCAAAGTGACATGTGATTTGACGCTTGATGTGACTTGCGATTTGACGCTTGATTTGACTTGCGTGCCGCACTCGAATTCAAAATGCGAATGCGCTCGCAAACAATCCCGGGCTCAGGTTTGCTAATTCCAAATTAACGAATTTTCCGTCGCGTCGTAATTAAATGATTACGCCTAGCGAAATCACTATTCACGTCGCTAACGAATTAATTCTAAATTAATTCGTTCGCCCGAATTAAAATCTAATTTCAATTCCGCGTCGAAATCTAATTTCGTTATAATATATCGAATATATTAATTTATCGATTAATTCCAAATTAATCGTTCTCTCTCTTTAACGATATTTTATCCGAGATAAAATATCTCCGTAATTAATCCCCGATTAATTTTCTCTCTCATCGAATTAATCCCAGATTAATTAAAGTGCGAGTCATACGTCATCGGTGAATCTTCAGGAACCGACCCATGAGATCTCCGGATATGTTGGCAGTAAATACGGTCGTCGGACTATCCGAACACGTAAGTACCTCGTACTACGTTTATACCGATTTACAAGACAAGGTTGGCTTCTAGCAAAGCGCCATGCCTACCCAATTCTCCAGAAATATTCTTACAGGAATATATAGATCTGTATCAAGCGTAGTATACCGTAGTATTGTGTATATCGGCCCAGTATTGGATAGTCACGTGCTAGGGCTGGGGCTGGATAAGTGTCTGCCCCGTCCGAAGCACATGTCAGATGTCTGGTAACTAGTCTCTATAATCGGATATGCAACACTTAAGAGCACTAATACCGTATCCTGCGTGACATCATCTCCACTATGACTGAAGTGATACTTCCGTCTTGACATCACACCCAATACACTACGACTCTCTGATAAACCCAGAAGTGGTGTACGCAGAACCGGTTAAAGCCCTGTACCACCAAGACCAAAGTCTATCGATTATCGTAAGTATTAGCGATGTAAGTCTCAGGTTAAGACTTTACACACCTACCTTGATTTCGGCCTCCCATAGACACATAGTCATAATACCAATGGGATTCCGAAGGGTCTATCCAGAGCAAAGCTGTTTCCCGTGCCATCGGTGAAACACGACCTCCTATCGCACTTGCATAAGTATCCAATACTTATATATATGAGAACTATGCCGTTGTGCCCTCACAACGCACACAAGTGCAATACTAGCCTATTCCGCATTATCGATGTCCAGTCTTGATAATACTACTCCGGCTAGGGATATTTAATGATTAATCCTTCGGGGACTGATACTGTCTCATATCATTCTCAGTCCAGGAACTAATCATAGGGACCTCTCTTCATTTATATATCTATGGTGATCTAATCACAAATGATGAGAGTGCAATTTCCTTGTCACATAGTTAATTTGCTACAACAACACAATGATCTGTGCAAATAGTGACGCTATGGGTCATTTTGTCCAACACATGGCGCATTGCTAGAGGCCAACATTGTCTTGTAAATCGGTATAAACGTAGTACTTTGTACTTATGTGTTCGGATAGTCCGACGACCGAATTTACTGCCAACATATCCGGGGATCTTATGGGTTGCTTCCCAAAGATTCACCGATGACGTATGACTCACACTCTAAATTAATCTGGGATTAATTAAAAGAGAGACAAAGTTAATCTAGGATTAACTGCAGAGATATTTTATCTGGGATAAATATCAATTAAAGAGAGAAAACGATTAATTTGGAATTAATCGGTAAATTAATATATTCGATAAATTAAATGAAATAGGATTTCGACGCGGAATTAAAATTAGATTTTAATTCGGGCGAATGAATTAATTTAGAATTAATTCGTTAGCGACGTGAATAGTGATTTCGCTAGGTGTAATCATTTAATTACGACGCAACGGAAAATTCATTAATTTGGAATTAGCGAACCCGAGCCCGAGATTATTTGCGACCACATTCACATTTCGAATTCGAGTGCGGTACGCAAGTCAAATCAAACGTCAAAAGCTAGTCGCATCAAACGTCAAATCATTAGTCACTTTGAGTGATGTGACTTGACAACTTGATGGATTGAGTGATGGAAATGGTTGGTGCCATTATTATTTGACTTTTTGAAAGGCAAATGCACATGAAATGAATTTGAAATTCAAATGTGTGTATAAGATACACAATTTGGAATCAAACCACACAATTTCCCTCTTCTCTCATCTCTTTCTCTTCACGCCCAAAGGGGCCAAAAGTTCACTGGTTTTCTCTTGAAACCGTGAGCAGTGGGAAGCAAGAGTTGGAAATTTACGGCAAATTTCTTGAGTGCTAGCACACTTACGAGACATGCGAAGGTGATAGGGAAGTCTACCCATGAGCCGGGAATCGTTCGACGAAGCTTGGAGCTTGACTAAGGAGCTCAAATGGCCGAAACCAGTGGCTGTGAACTGCTCACTGCCGAGCAGTGAAGGGAGGAAGAAAATCAGTTTCGTTGCCTCGAGCATCGCTCAACCGATCGATATGAGTATTCCGCAACTTCTTCGATTTGTATTCGCACATATTTCATGCTTATTTTTGATCTTGGGACCTTTATAGAAACAAACAATGGCATCAGAGCAAGGTTTGAGCATGAAAAAGTTTAGGGTTAAAATTTGGGTAAAAATGTGTTTGAGCATGATTTATGAAATTGGATGAATGAATATGTTTAAATGTGTTTTAATTGAGGATTGATTGGATCAATTTGTTGAAATTGTGTTTGGAACAAATTTCCCCAATTTTCTTGGTGTTGGCCGAGAGTTATAGCCCTAAAATGTCTAGGTGATTTTTTGATTTTTGATCATTGGATGACTTGAATCAATTGGGAATGATGATTTAATGTCGATTTTGAGTTTAATTGGATTGAAACTGAATCAGACAAAAATTATCCCTATATTGCCGAGAGTTTGAGCATGATAAATGGGTTTGATTTTAATCAAAATGTGTTGGACATGTGATGATGAAAATGAGCATGATTAATTATATAAATTGATGTTTTAGAAATGTTAATTTGGGTGATTAATCATGATATGCACTTTATGTAATTAAATTGTGAAATTAGGTTTTGTGATTTAATTATAATTGGGCCTTAAAATTGGATTTGGGCTTTAATGTTGTAAATGGGCTTATTGGGCTTTGTTGTACAAATTCAGGTTTAGGCAAAATTGGTTGGATCCAATTGGGCCCAAAACCGCTTCCATAAAGCCCAAATGCGACTTAATGGACCTTTAAAGTTTAATTGGGCATAATGGGCCTAAATTGATTTCTGGGCTTATGCGGTAACTCCCGGATTGGACTTTGGTTATCGGTTTGATCCGAGTTGACCAAAATTCCACGCCTTAAGAAATTAATTAAAAGCCCATTGGAATTTAATTAAATTGACGTTGGACGTTAATCGGGCTTTGAGACCCGTTACGATTAAATTTCGAATTTAATTCGTAAAGGTTCGTAAATAAAGTGTAATGTTTAATTTGGAATTAAATAAGCGAATTAGAATTAAATGCATATTGAATTGGATTTAATTATGTAGTTTAATTTAATTCGAGAATTCGTACTTTGAATACTTATTCGCAAAACGAGTTTGACTCGAGCAAAATCAAATCGTTGTTTGAACATTGGATGATCACCAATTATCAGAATAATTAATTTGATTAGATTGATTGATAACATGCTTGTGTGAATACATGGTTGTGATGCATGAATAATGTATATCGGATGGATATTAGATGGGTGAGACAATTTTAGAAATTGTTGTAATAAATTTGATTTATTAATTGGACTTGCGTGTCCAGCCTTATACCTCATATTCTTTGTATTCTCTTCTCACCTATTCCCCTCAATATAAATGAGGTTTCTTTAGAAGTGTAGTGTAACGGGTAGAAGTAAATACATGTGCTAGCGGGAGAGAGAAATGGAGAGATTTGATCTAGGATCAATATGTAAAGTATCCATCCGCATATCATTATTATTTATTTATACGCGCTTTATTATGTGTTTAGAATGCATGTTTAAGGGTGTATGATGATGAGACCTTAACAAAGATAATAAATTGGTTGCCAATTTGCACTCGAAAAACCCTCGCTCAATATTAAGTGCTTTTTCCTTCCATTGAGTGATTCTCACTCAAGATCCGAGACGGCATTGGTTTGTTGGCCAAAGTCAAGGCCTTTTTCTGTCAATGATGTGTTTGAATCATGAAGGCTTTGTTACATATTGGTGTCTTGTCCAAGTTGTTGTTTGTTGTCCAAAGTCAAGACCACTTCTTGTCCATCGACATTGATTACGAAGCTTTCCATGGCCAATGGGTCGCGCTTGACTGGGATCACTAAGTTTGTTATGCCAAAGCCAAGGCTTAGTTGATTCAGGAGGAAATAGGTTAGGTAATACATTGGATGTATTGGCATATATGAGATATATGTTTCGGACTTGGATGTCCCCCTACCGGATCTAGGAATTGGATTGGATCTAATCGATCTTAGAGATCTACCTAGTTAATTATCATACAATTTGTTGGCCAAAGTCAAGATTGTGTGATATTTAACGGGATCCTAGCCCACTAGGAAACGCGGTTTCCCGAGTACTCGACAGAGGGTTAGAGGCTCGCCGAAAAATAGTGGGAGGCAAGAATTGAATTTCCAATACTTGTTCAATTACTCGCCATACACGCTCAAACAAATATCATTCGTCGTTATAAATTAAATGTTAGTTGGACTAATATTTAAATGTTTTTTTAATAAATAGTTGGACTATATTCAAACTATTCATTTATAGTTTTTTTTATAATTGGATTATAGTAACCAATATAATTGATTTTAATCTATTAAATTATAGTTGATTAAATAGTTGGACTATTGTAATCATTATAATAAATAGTACCTAAATCGTTGATTAAATAGTTGGACTATTAGAATCAAGATGTAATTGAAAGATTGACGTTTAATACATATTCCTAGGGAAAATGTATTTAAATGGTTTAATTTTCAAATTGGGAATAAATTTCAGGATGGTCCTGGAAAATAATAAGTTACTTTTTTTTGATAAAATAACATATTATGCCTAAGCCCGGAGTTAAGCAAATAGTAGAGCATAATCTTTGGAAGATTAATGTAATGATAACTTTAATGCTTAATCCATTCAAGCTTGTCGCAGTAGACTCCTTAATTTCTTAATCATAAATAATGATTAGATCCTTAAAGTATGATACTGAAATTGAAGGATCTTCATAAATCTATACTTAGATTTTAGAAGTACTAATATTGCAATAGTAAACTCTTGGAGAGTTAAATGACTATTATCAAGGAGACAAAGTCAAAATTTGCAATTAGGCAAGTAGCGCAAGGCGCACCTTACTTCGATATTCTAGAAGGCCAAGGCTTGGCCAAAGGCTTCTGGAATATGAAAAAGGCAAAGGTAAAATCATTGTAATCTTCTGGGAAGATAAATGAAATATCCCAAAATGTCTGCCTAAATTGTGGCAAACGGGATCGCGGAAGTGTGACTGCCGTTTGGAAAAAGCAGACATGAAGGAATTGAAGATGAGCAAGGCTCTGAATTCAAATATGTTTTGTCAACATTATGTTCACTACTAGTATTAAAATTAGATTTTAAATACTTAGTGTGGTACATAAAATATATGTATTGGTGTTCAGAATCTGCTTTGAGCAGGATACTGACTTCCATAGAGATTTAATCTGCGAATTGGAAACGGGACGAAAGTCGCTGTTTTAGCCGTAGATACCTAAGTTAGGGAACTGTTATAATGTAACTAGTTTGACTAGAAACATTATCTCTATATCAGTGTTTAACCCGCTGCGGGTGAACCTTTATATTCTAGAACACTAAAGTGTTTTATTATATAAAGATGATATTGAGATAAACACATTAGATGTGAATAACAGCATTTATATTTTGAATATAATTAAATCTCGAATATATATATGACAAATAAATAGCTCAACTGATTTGATTAAATGAAACTTAATTGTGGCATTGTTGTCTGGGACACAATTAAACAAGACTCTCATATCCGCACTTTTGAAGAATGGGTACTCGGACTAATTTGATTCTACTCAAATAAAGTCTACGAATCTAGTTTATTGAGCAATGTGCCTAAAACATTATTTACTTGGTAAAATTGTAAATGCTACCAATCTGTTAACCCTAGTTCACAGTGAAGCAAGTGGGCCCATATCTAACTAGGCTAGAAGTGGATATGAATATTTCGTGACCCTTACGGATGTGGCATCGCGTAATGGTTGTGTGTTTCTTTTGAAGAACACAAATCAGAAACTTTTAAAGTTTCGACACAAAATAGACAAACAGATCGGCTATAGTATTAAACCTTCACGGTTAGACCGTAATGGAAAATACTTAAGCAATAAGTTTCTAACATACTTGAAAGAGTATAGTATTCTTTCAAAGAGGACTCCTCCCGGAACACGTCAAGTTGACGGTGTGTCCGAAATGAGTAACCAAATTATGTTAGACATGATAAGGTTAATCATGAGTCGCTCTGAGCTACCATTTCCTTCAACTGATAAGCATAAATAGTGTAGAACTTATTTAGAATAAGGTTCCATAAAAATCTGTTAGACAGATTTCATATTAGATATGAACGGGAAAGAAATCGGGTTTCACATTCCTGATGATTTGGGTATGCTAGGCATATGTTTGGATGATACCAAACTAAAACCCAAACAGGATAAGTGCCAATTGTAGGTTATCTTAGGGATACCATAAGTATTGTACTTATACAACTCACTTGAGAACAATTGGATTGTTGCTCACCAGGCGATTTTCCTAAGAGGAATACCGATATGCAGTGGTAAGTGGGAGGATAGTAAAACTCGATGAAAATCGCAGTAATATTGTCCAAGGCACCGAATCTTAATGGAACATAAATAGTTCATTAAGGATGAAACTATACCATAATCTTCGAATACACAAGAACCACGTAGTTTGGAGAGAGTCAGAAAACAACCTGGGGTATGGGTTTCTGATCTCACCTCATAAAGATGTCTATCTTATTGAGGTACACCAACTGACTATGTATGATGAAGTGATACAAGGTATCGACTCCCTATTATGGCAAAGTGCCATGAATCCGAAATGGATTTCATGTATATCAACTATGTTTGGATACTAGTTGTTGTACCGCTAGGCATTGTGCCTATTGGTACTTTATAAGTCTTCAATGAAGACATACATGGATGGCAACATACCAACGTACTAAGCTAGGCTTGTAGTGGAATGGTATCGTTATCAACATTGTGTAGATTACGATTCAACCTTTTACCTGTTGCCACAGTAAATCCATTTGGATAATGCTTGCAAATGCTGTATGTTTCATTTATGAAATATGCCAGCATTAACGGGAAAATCGCTTTCCTGAAAAGGAAACCTTTTGGAGGATGTTTACAACATCTTGACGGTTTTTTCGTACCAAAACTAGCAAACAAGGTTTGTGAGTTAATCGATCCATGTTTGGATTGAAGCAAGCATAGGTTCTTGGAATTGTCGTTTTGATGTAATCATAATGGTTTATGTTTTAATTCAAAACGAAATGATTATTGTGTATATAATAGGGTTAGTGCGAGCGCACTGACAATACTGTCCTATAAATAATGATAATATATGTCATTTCTTGGAAATGATATTCCCATAATAATAATCGGTGAAAGTTATGCTTTCGAGAAAACTCTCCGAGAAATCATACATTGAAAAATGTACGCGACCTGGTGTCTCATACGCTTTAAGCATATGGATTCACAAACAGGCCAATCCGAGTGATAGTCACTGGATTGAAGTTAAGAACATCCGTTAGTATCTTAGAGAACTAAGGATGCTATCTTAGTCTATGGAGAAGGAGAACTTGAAGTGACTGAGATCACTACTGCAAGTTTCCTAAACCGATAAAGACGACTATAAGTCGCAAAACGGTACTATAGAGTTTGAATAACGGAACAGTAAGCTGGAAATCTTCCAAGCAAGATACTGTTACCGTATAAAAAAAATGCGGGTTATTGCTGCAGCTGAGGCGGCAATAGAAGCCTTCTGGGTCGATAATAAATCTAATTAGATTAGATATAATTCTGTTAGCAGCTGAGCTAGGCGTCAGCACAGGCTAAAGAATTAATGGTCTCATCAACGATCCAAATAAATACTTCGACTATTCATCTGATATGTACGGATCATACATCGTGGCGATGTGATGATCGTATAAATCGCATCAGACGATAATCATGCAAATCCGCTGACGAAAGCTTTTCTCAGCAGTTTGAGCCAACTGTACATAGTTCGGGTGTCAGACACTCGAGTGACTGGCTATAGACCAAGTGGGAGATTGTTGGACAATTATGACCCATAGCGTCACTATTTGTACAGATCATAGTAATGTTGTACAAATTAACTATGTGACAAAGGAGATTGCACTTTTATCATTTGTGATTAGATCACCTAGATGTATAAATGATGAGAGGTCCATATAATTTGTTCCTGGATGGAGAATGATATGAGACAGCCTCAGTCCACGTAGGATAAATCATTAAATATCCCTAGTCAGAGTATTATCGAGATTGTACATGGATAAATACGTAAAAAACTAGTATTACACTTGTGTGCGTAGTGAGGGCACAACGGCATAGTTCTTATATATTTGGGTATATGATACTCATGCAAGTGTAATCGGAGGTTGTGTTTTACCGATGGTACGGGAAACAGCTTCGCTCTGGATAGACCCCCTCGAAATTCCATTGGTAGTATGACTATGTGTCTATGGAAGACCGAAATCAGGGTAGGTGTATTTGGTCTTAACCTGAGACTTGCACCGCTAATACTTGCGACAATCAATATACTTTGGTTGAATTCGTCCAGGGCTTTAATAGGTTCTGTGTACGCCAATGCTGGTTATATTGAGAATCGTAGTGTGTTGGGTGTGATGTCAAGATGGAAGTGTCACTCCAGTCATATGGAGATGATGGTCACATAGGATACGGGACAGGTTCTCTTAAATGTTGCAGCTATCGGGACAAAATGACAAGGTCATGTTTATCCGATTATAGAGACTAGTCACCAGACATCCGACATGTGCTTTGTACGGGGCAGACACAATTCCAGCCCCAGGCCTAGCACGTGATCATTCGATACTGGACAGAAATATGCAATACTATGTATACTACGCCTGATATAGATCCTTTATTCCTGTAAGGATATTTCCAGAGAATTGGGTAGGCATGGCGCTTTGCTAGAGGCCAACCTTGTCTTATAAATCGGTATAAACGTAGTACTTGGTACTTACGTGTTCAGATAGTTCGACGACCGAATTTACTGCCAACATATCCGGGGATCTCATGGGTTGCTTCCCAAAGATTCACCGATGACGTATGACTCGCACTCTAAATTAATCTGGGATTAATTAGAAGAGAGAGAAAGTTAATCTTTGATTAATTGCAGAGATATTTTATCTGGGATAAAATATCAATTAAAGAGAAAAAATGATTAATTTGAAATTAATCGGTAAATTAATATATTCGATATATTAAACGAAATTGGATTTCGACGCGAAATTAAAATTAGATTTTAATTCGGCCGAACGAAATAATTTAGAATTAATTCGTTAGCGACGTGAATAGTGATTTCGCTAGGCGTAATCATTTAATTACGACGCAACGGAAAATTCATTAATTTGGAATTAGCGAACCCGAGCCCGAGATTATTTGCGAGCGCATTCGCATTTCGAATTCGAGTGTGGGTGGAGAAGAAGCGACCAAAGGTATGCTCGCTTGCTGTCTTGTTCTCTGCTGCGAACTGGGATCGCTCGCCAGCTAGGTCATTTTGGAGCAAGAATTTTTGAGTACATATTACCCATCTTCGGGGACAAGGGGCGGAATGACCTCTCGATCTAAGAGTTGCTCTTTGGAGAGCACAGTACGATGAAAGTTGTGAGCTGTGTTCGGGGGGAGTTATTGTCTATCATTGGCCTCTATGGTAGAATCAGTGGGGGCCTGGAGAGGCGATGGTTTGCCCATGTCAGCGGTTCGAGTCCGCTTATCTCCAACTCGTGAACTTAGCCGATACAAAGCTATATGAATATGATAACACCCAATTTTTCCGATTCAGCAGTTCGATCTATGGTTTTTCATTCATGGACGTTGATAAGATCCTTCTGCACCTTAGGATGGCTATCAAGCGTCAAATCGCTAGTCGCATCAAGCGTCAAATCATTAGTCAGTTTGAGTGATGTGACTTGACAACTTGATGGATTAAGTGATGGAAGTGGTTGGTGCCATTATTATTTGACTTTTTGAAAGGAAAATGCACATGAAATGAATTTGAAATTCAAATGTGTGTATAAGATACACAAATTTGGAATCAAACCACACAATTTCTGTTTTTCTCTCATCTCTTTCTCTTCACGCCCAAAGGGGCCAAAAGTTCACTGGTTTTCTCTTGAAACCGTGAGCAGTGGGAAGCAAGAGTTTGAAATTTGCGGTAAATTTCTTGTGTGCTAGCACACTTACGAGACATGCGAAGGTGATAGGGAAGTCCACCCATGAGCCGGGAATCACTCGATGAAGCTTGGAGCTCGACGAAGGAGCTCAAATGGCCGAAACCAGTGGCTGTGAACTGCTCACTGCCGAGCAGTGAAGGGGGGAAAAAAGCAGTTTTGTTTCGTGAAGCATCGCTCAACCGATCGATGTGAGTATTCTACAACTTCTTCGATTTGTATTCGCACATATTTCATGTTTATTATTGATCTTGGGACCTTTATAGAAACCAACACCTGTCACATTGAAGAGCAAATAAGTAAACATCTTTAAAAAGAGTAGGTCAGAACAAACCTGACTGTAGGAATTTGGCTGCAGTTTTATCTCCACTGAAGTGTCCGCCGTATGGTGATGAATGACAATGCTGCAAGACACTATTGACCTCCTTTTTTGGAACACAACGTCTCAGTAATTGATCAGCACAGCGTTTGAATAGGTACGGCTCATCGCAGACATACTGTTTGACTTTTTTGAATAACTTCTTTCGTTGCTGATGTGTCCATTCCAACTGCCATTTTTCTAATACTATGTAGTTTACATAGTCAGCATACCAAGAGACATCCTATTGTTTCATGGAAAACACCTGTTCATCTGGAAAAGTTTCTTTGATTGTCAATTCATTGCCAGCTATTTTTCCATTCTCGAGCCTCGATAAGTGATCTGCCACTTGGTTTTCTATCCCTTTCCTGTCTCAGATGTCCACGTCAAATTCTTACAGTAGAAGTACCCAACGGATCAATCTAAGTTTGGCATCTTTCTTCGCGATCAGGTATTTGATTACTGAATGATCTGCGTAGACCACCACTTTAGGACCCAGTAGATAGGAGTGAAATTTATCAAAAGCAAACACAACTGCAAGTAACTCCTTTTCAATGGTTGTATAGTTGAGTTGACCTTCATTCAAAGTTCTGTTGGAGTAGTAAATAATGTGGAAGATTTTTGCTTTGCGTTGTCCCAAAACTGCACTTACAACAAAATCACTAGCATCGCACATCACCTCAAATGGAAGAGTTCAGTCTGGTGCTACTATGATGAGAGTAGAGATCAGCTTCTATTTCAGGATTTCAAAAGCTTCATGGCATTCTTTGGTGAAATTGAAAGGCACATCTTTCTCCAGAAGATTACACATAGGTTTAACAATCTTGGAGAAGTCTTTAATAAATCTCCTATAAAAGCATGCATGTCCGAGAAAACTCCGAATCCCTTTGACAGATGTTGGTGGAGGTAATTTTTCAATTGTCTCAATCTTTGCTTTGTCTACCTCGATTCCCTTTTTTGAAATCCGATGCCCCAAGACAATACCTTCATGCACCATGAAGTGGCATTTCTCTCAGTTGAGTACCAGGTTGGTATCTTCACATCTTTGTAACATCTTTTCCAGATTTTGCAAGCAGTAGTCGAACGAGTCTCCAAACACAGACAAATCATCCATGAAAACCTCCATACTTTGTTCCAGTAAGTTTGAGAAGATGGCCATCATGCAACGTTGAAATGTATTAGGAGCATTACATAGTCCAAATGGCATTCTGCAGAAAGAAAAAGTACCATACAGACATGTAAAAGTGGTATTCTCCTGATCTTTTAGGGTGATGGAAAACTTATTGTACCCCGAGTATCCATCCAAAAAATAATAGAACTCATGTCCCGCCAATCTGTCTAGTATCTGGTCAATGAATGGTAACGGGAAATGATATTTTCTTGTTGCTTTGTTCAAATTCCTGTAGTCCATGCATACTCTCCATCCAGTCACTGTTCTTGTTGGAATCAGCTCGTTCTTTTCATTTGTGACTACATTTATTCCTTCTTTCTTTGGCACACATTGCATATGACTCACCCAAGTGCTATCAGAGATGAGGTAGATTATGTTGGCATCCAACTATTTGATAAATTCTTTCTTCACGACCTCCTTCATGATTGGATTTAGTATCCGTTGATGCTCAACTGTGGGTTTGTAATCGTCATTCATCAGAATTTTATGCATGCAAAATGATAGACTAATGCCTCGAATGTCTGCTATAGTCCAGCCAATGGCTTTCTTGTGTTCTCGTATCACTCTCAGCAACTTATCTTCTTTCTCCAATGTTAGCGAAGAAGAAATAATCACAGATAATTCAGAAGAGTTTCCTAAGAATGAATACCTGAGATGGCTCGGAAGTAGCTTTAGCTCCAGCTGTGGTGGTTCTTCAATTGAAGGCTTTATTCGCTCTTTTTTCGGTAGTTCCGGACTTTCCACCTTTGGTATCGATTTGAAACGAAATGGTTTGTCAAGATAGTTGATACATTCTAGAATTTCAGCATCTAGCTCGCTGTTAGTCATGTTGGTGATGCAAGCTTCAAGTTTATCCATGGGAAGTAGCATTGCATCAGTATCCTGGATGATACTATCTACAACATCAATTCTGAAACATTCCTCTTCCTTTTCATCACTTGGGAATTTCATGGCTTTGAAAACATTAAAGGTAACTTCTTGGTCCTGCACTTTCATGGTTAGTTCTCATTTTTGTACATTAATAACAGTTCGACCTGTAGCCAAGAATGGTCTCCCAAGAATGATAGGTACATCTCTGTCTTCTTCCACATCAAGGATAATGAAATCTGCTGGGAGAATGAGTTTTTCGACTTTGACCAGCACATATTCAACTACACTTCTCGAAAATGCGAGTGTTCTATTAGCAAGTTGCAAAGAGACCGAGGTGGGCGTTGCTTCGCCAATCTGTAGTTTCCTATAAATCGAAAAAGGAATCAAATTAACACTCGCACCTAAATCACACAAAGCTTTACCGATGTAATATTCTCCAATGGTGCATGGGACAATGAAACTGCCAAGATCTTTCAACTTTGAGGGAAGTTTCCTCTGAATGATGGCGCTGTATTCTTCTGTCAATGCTACTGTTTCATAATCTCCCAATCTCCGCTTTCGTGAATGAATGTCTTTCATGAATTTAACATAGCTGGGCATTTCTTCCAACGCTTCTGCAAATGGAATATTGATATGCAGCTTTTTGAAGACCTCCAAGAATCGAGCAAACTACTTGTCCAATTTACTTTTCATGAGTCGTTTTGGAAAAGGTGGAGGTGGAGTGAGTCTTTCTCGATCATTTTCCTTTACTTCTTTTTCCTCCATATGTGGCTCTATTTCTTTTGAAAATTCCTCAATGGATGCCTTGATTCCAACATCTTTTTTTTTTATTTCAGTAACATTTTTCAAAGTAATGGCTTGACATTGCTCATTCCCTCGGTTCCTTGGATTTGGTTCTGTGTTGCTAGGATTACCTGGCGGTCTGTAACTCTGAGCATTGGCCAGTTTTCCAATTTGATTTTCCAGTGCCTTTATAGAAGCTGATTGGCTTTGAAACATAGCATTGTATGTTGCTTGTTTCTTTTTTAACATCTCTGCAATCCATTCTTTTATATCTGGTTCTTTCTCATACTCATGGCCTTTGTTTTGTTGTTGGAATCCGGGTGGTGGATTGTTCTTTTGCCCTGAATTATTGCTCCATGCGAAATTGTGATGATTCCTCCACCCTGGGTTGTAGGTGTTGGAATATGGATTGTTCCACTGTCTGTTGAAATTATTGACATAATTTACCGTCTCATCATGTTGGTTTGCTTCTGATTCTGGTGCTCATTCATATGGTGAACTTGTGGATCCAACATTAACCTTCATGTTAAGAGTTTCCATATTTTTGCAAATCAAATCCAGCTTGGCATTCATTGCTGTGTTGGCTCCAACTTCATAAATTCATGCAATTCTTTAGACCATGCTCTTTTCTGTTGGTCACAAAGAATTATTGTTGGCCATTTCTTCAATTAGGTCGCAGGCCTGATCTTGTCCTATTGCCAATAAAGCTCCTCCAGCCGCAACATCAATTGTGGTTCTCATTAGTCTAGAAAGTCTATTGTTGAAAGTTTGGACTTGTAGCCACATTGCAATTTCATGGTCAGGTCATTTTTTGAGTAAATCCTTGTACCTTTCCCAAGCTTCACAGAGGGATTCTGAGTCATATTACACAATGGATGTGATGTCATTCCTTAGCTTTGCAGTTCTGGCTGGGGGAAAGTACTTTGCAAGGAATTTGGTGGCTAGAGTGTTCCAAGTTGTGATGGAACCTGCTGGTAGTAAATGTAGCCAAGCATTAGCTCTATCTTTCAAGGAATATAGGAAAATACACATTCTCATTGCTTATTAAGCTACTCAGTTGTAATTGAAAGTGTCACAAACTTCTAGAAAGTTGCTGATGTGGGCATTAGGATCTCCAGTTCCATTCCCCTCAAACTGAACTGACTGTTGTATCATCTGAATGCATGATTTGATATCACATGCATTTGCTGGCAAGAGAGAAAGTACAATACATGAAATGAAGCCGTCAACCATCGGAATAGTTCTGTCTCGAATGGGAATTGGTGGTGCAACCTCCAAAGGTTCAAGTTCCATGTTGATTAGTGCTTCTTGGCCTTCTCGCCATTAGCTTCTCAACTGTCTGATGGTTCTTTCAATCTGTGGGTCAAGCGATCGGATTTCAAAGCTTCTGGTTCGTCTCATGTAGTGTCTGAGAACCTGAAACACAAGAAAACAGAAATAATAAATAAATTAGACACAATTAAAGGTATCTAACCTCAAAATTAATATTGAAAGATAAATAAGTCCCCGTCAACGGTGCCAAAAACTTGACCGGCGTAATCACACGCGTATAATTACGAGTATCTAATAGATTGGTTGTTTGATTGGATGGTGATTTTAACTAAAGACAAGTAAATAAAATAGTGCAAAAGTAAATTAAAGGGAAATTCAATGTTAAGAAACTATCCAGGGTTGTGAATTCTTCCAATATCTTTTAAAGATGAAGTGATTATCTCATGTTTGTGTAATATATTGGTTTATTAACTTGGAACAAGAAATTATGCAAAAGCCTCTGTCGATGGTCAGATGCAAATTCCCAGTATAACCCAATTAATCATATGTCTATGTCAACCAAGTTACCTGAATTTATTAAAATTAAGTTCCAATTGTGGCTACCCCAGCCCGACAGGTATATGTCTATCCTGTAAGGAAATCTATTAAAGGGTTATCTATCCTCAAGGAAGATCGTGGGCTATTAAGTCTAAAGTTGAAACCTAAAATTCATTTGTCAAGTTTATTTTAAGTTTACCACATCAATCTTATTAATGGCCAGTTAACAAGAAGCATTAAGCTTATGACTTAATAAATAAACCTTTATATTACCCAAACTATAAAATAACCCCTTAAAAACCAGTGATAATGGATTTCATCACAACCCCAGATAACGGGTTTAGTTACGACACATATCTAAGGTTAGTAAAAGCTTAAATAAAGTAAATGACATAAAGTAAAAGCTTGAAAATTAAAAAGGTGAAAATACAATAAAAGAAAATGCTGGGGTTAGAGGATCCAATTTTATTACTTCTATTTTAGATATCTCTATTATTATAATAAATTAACTTTTCGTGATAATTACCAACCGACCATATAGGTGGTATCCTGATTAAGTCAAATTAATAATTAATTTCAGCCGACCATACAGGTGGTATCCATGTTTAGACCGGTTAAAATCAATTTATAATTAAGTCTAACCGACCATAAAGACGGTATCCCATTAAATCAGGTTTTAAATAGTTTATATATTATAATTAAGGGAGACCAGCAAAGAGGAGTTACCTACTTATACTGAGTAAAGAAAATAAAGACTAAAAAGTAAAGAAAAGAAAGTACTATTGCGAAAAGTAAATAAAATTAAATACTGAAAGCTGTAAATAAACAAGAAAGATACAATCTTCTTAGTATTATTAAGGAATTCCTTAGAAGAAAGTATGATCTTACAAATGAAATTTAGTCTCAATTTATAGGGAAATGTTATGCCTCCGCATCGCGACGTGTGAAATCATGCGTGTTGGGATGCGCCGTTGATGTTGGACGCATGGCACGGGCTTCACGGAGATGGTGACACATGGCATTAGTAGAATTATTAGCTCAATTATTGGCTTGGCATCGTGACACGTAAGGGTGTACGCATCGCGATGCTGATGTCAGCATGATGCAAACAATGACGTCTTTCAATGATGAGTGTTGGCAGCATGTGATGGTGACACGTGTCCAGCACACGTTAGCAGAATTGGTGTGATGTTGACACGTGTCAAACACACCTTAGCAAAGGTGAATGATAGCAAAACTTCTCTGATTATGACACATGTCCGGCGCATGTTAGCAGTCTCCGGCGTACGTTAGCATACGACCTATTTTAGCTTGGCGCATTTTAGCAGGAGATTTATATTTTTACCCTTTTTGTCCTTTTTCACTGTTTTGGCCCCGAATTGATTCTAGATAGTCCTGTTATTTTATTTATCTACAAAATACCACAAAACACATAAAAAATATTCACAAAATTCAAGAAACTATACAAAATATTAAGTCAAATGGATTGTAAATAGTGATATATTTACCGCTTATCAACAACCAACTAGATGGGATGCGAGTTGGAATTAATTCTCCTTTATCATTTTCTACGACATTTATTCCATACTTTTTATCTTCAACTTGTGTACGACTTACCCACTTACTATTGGAAATATGGTAGATAATACCTACATCAAGAAGTTTACGGACTTCTAATTTTACCACTTCTTTCATGTGATGATTTAATCTTCTTTGGGGTTGACGATATGTCCTACATTATCTTCTAAATGTATTTTTTGTGTGCAGATCCATGGATTAATGACTTTTATGTCTTTTAAAGTCCATCTAATTTCCAGTTTATGTTTTTTCAACACATTTAACAACTTACCTTCTTGATTGCTTGTGAGGGAAGAAGAAATTATCGCAGGATAAGTTTGTTTATCTCCAAGAAATGCATATTTCAGTCCTTCTGGCAATGTCTTTAACTCCAATTTGGGTGATTCCTCATGTTTTTCTTCTTTCAGTGCTCTTAATTCATCAAAATTTTACATCTCTCCATCGTCTTCCAGTACCTGTGTAGAATCAAGTAAAAAATCATTAGGAGTGTCTGAATCTAATTGCGTACTTGATTCAAATTTATGTGGGATCAGGTAAACTCCCATGAATATGCTCCTCTAAAACTGGGTCAATTAGTTTCATGCTTTCCTTTTCACTATCATCATCATATAGTTGTTTTCACATGTTAAAAACATTAAGCTCCAACGTCATATTGCCTAAATATATTTTTCATGATTCCATTCATGCAATTAATTAAAGCGTTAGCTGTTGTTAAAAATGGGCGACCAAGTATTACAGGAATCGGCTTATAACTGTCTGCTACTGGTTTTGTTTCCAAGATAATAAAATCCAAATGATATATGAATTTATCGACTTGTATTAAAATGTCTTCAATAATTCCTTTCGGTACCTTGACTGATCTATCGGTAAGTAAAAGAGTAGTTGAAGTTGGTTTTAACTCACCAATATTAATTGTTGGTAAATCGAAAATGGAAGTAAATTGACACGGGCTCCAAGATCAAGCAAAACATGTTCAATTTTTTGATTTCCAATAATACAAGAAATAATTAGATATCCAGGGTCCTTGTATTTTAATACATTATTGGTTGAGATAATGGAACTTACCTGTTCAGCTAGAAAACTTTCTTTCTTACCTAATACATTATTGGCATAAAATGGTATCTGTTGGATATCATCTAACAAAGGAATATTAACCTTTACCTGTTTGAATATTTCATATATCTATGGGGAATGGTTCAATTTCTTTGTTTTTAATGCCCGTGGAAATGGAGGTGCATGAGAAAAATCATTATCATCAACAATGGGTAATGGTTCATCAACCCCTTCCTTACCATATGAATCTGATTTATTTTCATCTTCGCGAGGTTCAAGAATAGGTTTGTGGATGGCCTTACCACTGCGAAGAGTAATAACAGATTTGACTTGGTCTATGTGTTGACTACCAGAACTACCCTCGTGAGGATTTTGATGACTCTTGAGATTTGGATGTGGTTGGGCATGAAACTTTCCTTTCTCATTAATGGTCAATGCATATATTATTTTGAAGAAGGTATATTTCAAATCTATCAATGTTTGAACATTTTATTTATTGATGGCTTCCTGTTTCTCAGTGAATGCATGCAAAGTATCCTCAAAGGTTTTCCGATGTGGTGGGACATATGATGCATAATACTGAAAATTTAGAAAATTCCGGTGTACCTGGGGAGGCTGTTGCGATGGTTGTGCTTGGTTATCATTCCTCCAGTTGAAGTTTGGATGGTTTCTCCAACCAGATTTATAGGTTTAGGAGTATGGGTTTGGATTTGGTCTATTGAAAGTGTTTATGGAACTGACTTGGTCATGAAGACATTTTTGCAGGGCTGGCAAGGTTGGGTAAACTTATGTGACATGTTCATTTGAATTACAGATTTGACAGGTGACTTCTTGAACAGACTTGACATGATCATTCTTCCTCAATTCTAATGCCTCATTGTTTTAGTTATAGATGCATACTTAGCAGAAAGTTCATGGTCTTCCCTAAGTTTAAACATACCTCTACCAGATGGTTGTGGTTTTACAGACGACTCATAAGTGCCAACTGTATTCCATTGTTTTGCATTCTCTGCTATGTGTTCTAGGTAATCTAGTGCATCTTCGAGATTTTTGTCCCTAAACTCACCATTACACATCATTTCTACTACTTGTCTACCTTGGGGTGTTAACTCATCATAGAAGTAGGCAACCATCCTCTATGTTTCAAACTAGTGATGCGGACAAACATTCAACATCTCTTTAAACATATCCCAACATTGGTAAAGTGTTTCCCTCGACTCTTGTGTGAAAGTCATGATTCTCCTCTTAAAGGTGTTTGTTCTGTGATGGGGAAAGAATTTTTTTAGGAATTATTCTTGTAAATCGTCCCATGTTCTGATGGATCCTGACCTATGGTTTTGCAACCAAAATTTACCTTTATCCTTTAAAGAAAATGGAAAAAAACTTTAATCGAATTATTTTCATACTCAAATTTTTGTATGTGCAAGTGTTACACACCTCTTCAAATTCCCTAAAGTGTTAACAAAGATTTTCTAATTCTAGACCGTGGAATGTGGGTAAAAGTTAGATGACACCTGGCTTAAAATTGAAACGTGCTACATCTAGGGGAAAAATAATACAAGTTGGTGATCTTGTCCTAGTGGGATTCAAAAATTTTCTGAGTGTCCTAGGATGATTATGATTGCCATGCTGAGGCTCGTTTTCTTCCTGATCAACTAGGTTTTCAACTCGGGAGGTGGATTTTTAATTTGGTTCTCGGCTATTTTCACTGACAATGAAGGTGATGAAGACTCTCTATTTAATCTACTGCTAGATGATAGAGACCAATGTCTCATGTAACCTAAATGCAGACTATATGTTAAAATTTAAAATACAAATACAATACTTACAAAAAGAAAATAATAAACAAGTGGAAAAAAATTAAATTAAAATTAAAACTAACAAAAAGTGAAAAGAAAAAAAAACAAATAAAGAAAATACAAATGCAGTGATTTAGATATAAAAATGTCCTCTGATTCTTGTCAATTCAGATCTCAATTGAATTTCTCATTCAATGTCTCAATCTCTTGAATTAAGTTCTCACAAAAAATTATGGAAGAATCTCTAGATGGGGATGGTTCAATAAATTCTTTGGCAGAATACAAGCTCCATTTTAATTGATTTTTTGGCTCCTATTGTAACATCCTCAATCCAAAAATGCTACTGGCAGGGAATAGGCCATATTATCCCCCCTAAGCCTCTGACTCTCTGACTGTGAACAATACTAATACTCTTTTCAAATAAAATCTCTCATATGGGACTAATGCCCAAAACCATGACATAGTACAAAAATAGTTCACATACGGCTAAACGTACAAATATCAACTATCTCAGTAACTCTATACATGGATACTCATACACATCTTTAGTATAGAACTGTCCGGACTGGACTTTACTTAACTTGACTGAATCAATCTCTGAATGGTGGACTCAGAACCTCTAGTGACTGCCATGAGTGGGGGATTAGACCGTTGAACAATCTAAGTGAGTGGACGAAAACTGAAATACTGTTATAAAAAATTTGGTTCCAAAACCAAAATTCAAGAAATAGCTTTATATGAAATCTCTTTTTCTGTCTGAAAACTCTAGGCTTTTTTCTGAAAATCTCTTCTGAACTCTTTCAGTAAAACTTATCTTAAAATTCACTTTTAAAAATCTGGTTCTGAAAACCTGTACCTGGAAGGTCTGTTTTGAAAACCATTTCTGAAGTATCTGAATTTGAAAACTAATTCTGTAATCTGTATCTGAAATACTGTTTTCTGAAAACTGATATATGTCTATGAAAATCCTGACGTATGGGGGCGATGCGCATCGCCGCCCTCCCAAACGCTTAACTAGAGCTAGGAGTGCAAGTCCATGACTTTAGGACGTTTTGTATCGCCGTCCCTTAAATTATGCCACTCATGTCCCTGAAACTAGTGGTCTTAGGGTGTTACGTATTGTCGTCCCCCAAGCCACTGAACTAGAACTGGGGGTGCGGATCTATGCTACCCTTCGAGCTCTGAAACTAGGATCTAGGGGCATTTGTCATCCCTAGTCCTGAACTGGGATCTGGGGGCATTATGTATCTTCGTCCCCCCAGACCTCTACATGTGCAATTGTGCTATTCGTCAATTCCATAACTGAATCAAGTTACATACTGAGGTGGTTTTTTCCACCATGCCTCGAAAACATAATAAGTCATGCTAAAGATTTTCAAAACTGTATAAAACATTACGTTTATTATGATACTAAAATCAAAAATGGCTAAAGCTCTATGTGCTCGAAAAATAAAGTCTCAATTCATAAAAAAAATAAACTTGAAGAGAGAAGTCCACTCAGTGGTTGTAATCTGGCGGGCATTACTTGCTTTCTAAAAAAACTCTGGTTCCTGCGATGATCTACATTTGATAAATTAGATTAGAAATGGACTAAGAAATGCACTACGGAATCAAGCTAAAATTTGCTTATTCAAGTAAGCTCTATCACTTCGAGGGTATCGTACTTATATCATGATGTAATATATACATACGAGTTGATACAAGACTCTTAAGGTGGTCTCTAATGTGATCGTGTGAAATTGAGATGGTTTGAAACTGATTTGGGGAATTTTTAACCACGCGTCGCGACGTAGGGCATTGCGCGTCGTGACAGGCATCATTCCAGAAACATATCAAAACATTCCCAGTACGCATCGTGACGCGCGAGCTTGCTTGTCGCGATGCGTAATCAAACCAGATGCATAGAAAATTCCTAGCTCGCGCCCGATGCGAAGTGTTTTGCGTCACGACGTAAGATCAAATTCTGGTCTTAACTTCACAATCTCATACTCAATTTGCCCAACACTCTATCAATATCTCCACACAAGCAAATAACCTCAACAAATCTCCAAAATTTATCAATATCATTCTTATTATCAACTCATATCCAATCTAAAATCATTACTTAATCTCATTCCCAAAACTTAACAAATTGAGGATTTCCCACAACCATCATTTTCTTATCACTAAAACCATATAAACATCAATAACTATAATTCAACAATATCCATCAACCAATAATCATCAAAACATCAACATCTAAAACTTGGGTTAAAGTTTCCTTACCTTCTTTCTCTTGGTTTCTTTCATTCCTTAAGCCTCCATGGTATATTTTATTCTTCTTTGTTTGATGAATGGGTGATTAGCACTTGTTTCTTCTTCCTTTTTTCAAATTTCCTCTTCTTTCTTCTTTCTTCATCCATATACTCACGTCTCTCTCTCTTTCTTTCTCTATAAAATTTCATTTGTGGGATATAGGAATAGTGTTCTATTTATACTATGGTCCATTTGAAATTTTCACCTTTAAATAATTGTGTAGAAACTTGGAGAAACTTGAAGAATTATCTAGATTGGTCTGAGTACTATTCATCCATATTTTTATCCGGTGTTTTTTTTATATATTTCTGGTTCAAATTTATAAAAAAGGTTCAACGCAGAAGTTGTAGATATAGATCTCATCTTTCCGACGATATAACATTCATAAACATCAGAGTTCGTATGAGAAAGTTATGTTCCAAATATCGCGGTCTGTCCGTAATGGAACATCATAGAATTTCATATCGGAATCTCGAAGGATTTACTGATTGTCCCCAAAGTCGTTCCATGAGTGTATTTGTGTTCTAACATAAGTTATATTATGTTACCTTCGTCCCGTGACATAACAGTACTACAATGTAACAATAGTATAGACTACCGGTCGTTACAAATTCTTCCCCATTTAAATAGGATTCATCCTCGAATCCTCTTTAAACATAGGATATTACCATAGGTCACAGACTTTCTGTTTCTTTCCAATCCGTCAACTTAAACTGACTTTATACTCGTAACCATCTTTATTTCCTTCTGCTATGATTCTTACTTTATTGTAAACTAACTCACGCTAATCGGGTTCACTATGACTTGGACACTTAAATCTCTGTTAAACTGATCATTCATCCTCTTTCTAATAAATACGCCTTAGTATTTCTCTTATCTTAACTTCTGTTTCATACTTTATGCTTCTTAAATTCTTGATTGAGAGGGGACTCATCATTCTGTTTTCATAAAACTTCTGCTGATTACTTTAAACTGCAGTCATGTTACAGCTCTTATGGTACAAGCTTCATTCCTAGATCTTTTATTATACTCTACTTAGTCCAGCTCGTTATCTGCACGAACTATTAGTCTTGAGTTGGCACTAGGTTCGCGGGCTACATCTTCACCTTCTAGTTCTTGATTATTTAAATTTCTTATATCTATCTACAAGAAGATATATCTAAGAGTCTTCTTGTTGAGAACTCAATCTTCTCTTAACTTGGTTTGCATAACTACTGGGCTGGCTTTCCTACTTTTACTTAAGGAATTTATAGTGCAGGGTGAGGTTCCTTATGTACCTCTTGCTCACTATTGTAGTCTACCCAATGAGTTGTACTAAGGAGGATGGTTATGGTAGCTTCTCTAGGAGCTTAACTTCTATGTATACTTTTGCTTTAACTGCACTTCTTATTATAGATGGGGATGTTGGCGATTCGGTTCGAGTTATAGTTCATACTTTCTTCATACCTTTACTTTCATTGCTACTGTAAGTCTGGTTACGGTGTTCCTCACTGACTTGTTTTCCATAGTCTAGTGTTGTCAAGGGTCCTTACTCAAATACATGCAAATATATTGTACCCTGAGGATTCACATGCTACGTTAATACAGCATTGTAGTAATTTATCTTCTCGATTCTGTACCATACTGTAAATCTACCAAACCATCCATACCCCGTGGCTTAGGCCGTCCCAAACCCGTAGTGGTTTGGTCAACTAAGACTGAGGCTGGGTACTTTATATGGTTTATGTGAGTTAACACGTAAGGGTTCTTTGGTTTCAATCCAATACCAAGAACCTTGTTGTTTCACACTTTAGTCTTTGCTTACTATGTGTTCTCTCTTATCATTGTTATACCTTGACACATTTACTTCCAAACCTTTTCCCTTAGTATTCCTTCATCTCCTGCTTTATCCTTTACATATCCACCATTACGTCTGACACTGGTTCCTTTATATATCAGTCGTTACTTGAATACTACTTTATCTCGGTACCGCTCCATCTGAACCACTTCTTTCCTAACACTTTAGCTTAGAGGTGTCTCCCACTTTCATTATGTTCTTAACTACGTCTGAAGGTCTTGTGTTCCCATATTCTTCCATTATACTTTCACTTATTCTTGGAAATATCTTGAGGCAGTCATCAAGGTCCATCTCTGCTACTGTTGTCTAACGAGGGTTGGGAGGGTGGGAACTTATTTTGAGGCCTTTTTGGTTATGGTGATCTAGTTGCACATACTGCTTATCTATAAGCCTAGGACCCTCGTGTAAACATGTCTGATGTCTTTTTCTACACTGGGTACCTCTGCTAAAAATGTCTAGTTTACCTTCTCCAACTTTACTTCTGATCATTTTTAACTATCAATCGCACTACCTCTTCTGCGAAATTCCTCTAGAGCCATGCTCTCTAAAAAATTTCTCGTACTGCCTCTGTACTTCTTTATGTTTAGTCTCTGTTGTTTAACCCTCTAAAGTAATTAATTTCTCTCTTTGAGTTCCGTTATACTCTCTTTGTTATTCTTCCTCAAGGAACTTGCTCTGCTGCATAGGTTTCTTTCGTATCTCAGTTCCTTGAACTCCTTACATCTTTACTCTCCTAAAAGCTCTATCAACTTCGATTACTTCAAACATCTTCTACTAAATCTTTTGGTTCAGGCGCTACACTTTATCTAGTTTTTCCTTCTCAATACAATGTGACCCTTTATGAGTTGTCTACTTTATTCTTGAAAATGGCTCCCTCTGATCCCTTCACTCCTCTAAGCCTTTATTCCCTTAAAGACTCCAAATTCCATAATGTTTCCTAGATCTGGTTCGACTTACAGTGACCTCAACTATTCTATCTCATATAGAACATTGTCATCTCATGATTCTTATCTATGTCCCGTTGAACTTGTTGGTTCAGCCCCCTAGCCGTCTCATGATCCGCCTATTCTGTCAATTGCTCTTCTTTACTGGTTCTACTATTTACTGGGCTCTAAGTTGAGGGGTGAATACATACATTCCATAAGGATCTATGAATACGCATTTCTGCTTTACTCAAAAGCTCGGTAATGATATGGTTAGGTGTTTGCATGCTTACTAGAATCGAGGTTTCTGGAAGGAAGAGTCGTCATTCGTTCTGCATGAACATGGTTGACTACTCTATGTCTTGGGTCTATAACTATTATCAATTATCTACGCTACTACCTTCTTACTATGTTAATTATGTGCCTGAATGTTCTGAATTTCCTTGTTACTTCTCGCATTCCTCTTAATTACTTTCGTACCCTAACTCTTAGTTCTAAGTTATGCTGCCAATGCTGGTGGTGACTCATTCTCCTGGTTACTTCCTAGATCTCGGCTATCTGGTCTTGCTATAGGCTACGACTTTACCATCTAATCTCATTGTCCTCACTTGTACTTTTGTTAAATTATGAGTGTCTCTATCTCTGGGGTATGTCCTTTTATACTTTTTATGGATCTCTATTAGCATTGGGCAGATCTGTAGGTTCAAATACATTGGGTTTATTCTGCGGACATCTACTAGTACTGCAAGCCTCATGCTGACTTGCCAAGATTTTTGGGCTATACTAAATTCTCTCATTTACATCCTCAAAACTTCCTTAATCCTTTTTCTAGGTGATCTATCTTTCAAGGTCTTCCATTTCTTAAGATGAACTCTCATCGGGCTTCTTACGGTTGCCTATATCTATGCTGGTATGGGCTAGGGCAAACATCTTATGTTTCGATGGGTTTCAGTATCCTTATTCTGGTATTTTGTGTCCTGGTAGAGTCTATTTTCCCATTTAAGGTAGGTATGAGATAGGCTCTGTCAGGACAGTTTCCTTAATTGGTATCACTATGCGATTGAAAATTAGATAGGTTAGGGTCTTGTCTCCATCAAATTGCTTGGGGTAAGGTAACTAATCATTTATATATATGACCTTTATTTGCTTGCTTGTGGGCATGGGTCGGGGTTTGGGGATCTGGAGTTCTCTAAGTCTTTTTTGGCATCTCTCGTCTATGGGAACTCCCTAGGCTAGTAATGATCTCTTGCTTCTTTTATCTTTCTGTCTATTCGTCGGTACTCGGGGAATTCGCTATCTATATCAGGCACTCGAGGCTCTTAATTTTATTTGAAAGAAATTTCCGAGGAGGGAATGAATCTTACATCTACTAGGCACTTTAATACTTGCTCGTGCTTTTTCTATTCTCTTTACTACTATAGGTTCTGGTACTTCTTTATCGATCTGATTATGTATATCTATCTCTTCTTACTCTGGTTGCTTAAGCACCCTTACATCTTCCCTTACTTTTCTTCTAGCTTTCTTTTCCCACTCATTTGGGTAAATTTTCTTATATTTTTACTATCTGATTTCGTAGCATCGTTTGTACTTCTGATAATAGGCCAGAATAATTTCAGGAAAATTCTTAACTTGGATCTAGGGTATAGTTGTTCTCATAAGGAACACTATTCGAATAGTCTGGGAAAGCTTACTAACCTGTCTATAGAGCTTGAGGACATACTCGATGATCGGATACTGGAGAGGTAGTGCCTTGCATACGAGTATCCCAGAAATACTGTGTATACAAGACCCCAACATTCTACCCACTACAGTCAATGACTTCCTAGACCTTGCTCTGATACCATCTTTGTAACATCCCCAATCCAAAAATGCTACCGGCAGGGAATAAGCCATATTATCCCCCTAAGTGTCTGACTTTCTGACTGTGAACAATACTGATACTCTTTTCAAATAAAATCTCTCATATGGACCAATGCCCAAAACCATGACATAGTAAGAAAATAGTTTACATACGGCTAAACGTACAAATATCAACTATCTCAATAACTCAATACATAAATTCTCATACACATCTTTAGTATACAACTGTCCGGATTGGACTTTACTTAACTTGACTGAACTCAATCTCTAAGTGGTGGACTCATACCCTCTAGTGACTACCATCAGTATCCGTCCTCTCGAGCTCGTCCTCCGGGAATACCTGTAAAACAAAAAAAAAACTGGAGTGGGGGGTTAGACTGTTGAAAGATCTAAGTGAGTGGACGAAAACTGAAATATTGTTATAAAACATTTGGTTCTAAAACCAAAATTCAAGAAATAGCTTTCTATGAAATCTCTTTTTTCTATCTGAAAACTCGGTGCATCTTTCTGAAAATCTCTTCAGAACTCTTTCTGTAAAACTTATCTTAAAATTCACTTTTAAAAATCTGGTTCTGAAAACCTGTATCTGGAAGGTCTGTTTTGAAAATCATTTCTGAAGTATCTGTTTCTGAAAACTAATTTTGTAATCTGTATCTGAAAAATCATTTTTTGAAAACTGATCTCTGTTTGTGAAAATCCTGACTTATGGGGGCGTTACGTATCATCGTCCTTCCAAATGCCTAACTAGAGCCAGGAGTGCAAGTCCATGACTTTAGGGCGTTACGTATCGCCATCCCCCAAAGCATGCCATTTCTGTCCCTGAAACTATTGGTCTTGGGGCGTTAGGTATCACCGTCCCCCAAGCCACTGAACTAGAACCGGGGGTGCAGATATATGCTACCCTCCAAGCTCTGAAACTAGGATATATGGGCATCTATCATCCCTAGTCCTGAACTAGGATCTGAGGGCGTTATGTATCGTCATCCCCCCAGTCATCTACATGTGCACATGTGCCCTCCGTCAATTCCATAACTTAATCAAGTTACATACTGATGTGGGTTTTTCCCAATGCCTCGAAAACATAAAAAGTCATGCTAAAGATTTTCAAAACAGTATAAAACATTACGTTTAATATGATACTGAAATCAAATATGGTTAACGCCATATTTACTTGAAAAATTAAGTCTCAATTCATAAAAAAATCAACTTGAAGAGAGAAGTGTCCACTCACTGGTTGGAATCTGGCGGGCAGTACTCGCTTGCTTAGAAAACTCTGGTTCCAGCGATGATCTACATTTGATAAATTAGATTAGAAATGGACTAAGAAACGTACTACGAAATCAGGCTAAAATTTACTTATTCAAGTAAGCGTTATCACTCCGAGGGTATCGTACTTATATCAAGATGTAATATATACATACGAGTTGATACGAGACTCTTAGGGTGGTCTCTAACGTGTTCGAGTGAAACTGAGATGGTTTAAAACTTATTTGGGGAATTTTTAACCACGCGTCGCGACGCAGGGAATTGTGCGTCGCGGTGCGCATCATTCCAGAAACATACCAAAACATTCCCAGTACGCGTCACGACGCATGACCTGCATCAAACTAGAAGCATAGAAAATTCCTAGCTCGCGTCGCAAGACCAAATTCTGGTCTTAACTTCGTGCTCTCATACTCAATTTGCCCAACACTCTATCAATATCTCCACAAGGGCAAATAACCTCAACAAATCTCCAAACTTTTATCAATATCATTCTTATTATCAACTCATATCCAATCTAAAATCTTTACTTAATCTCTTGCCCTAAACTTAACAACTTGGGGAATTCCCACAATCATCATTTTCTTATCACTAAAACCATATAAACATCAATAACTATAACTCAACAATATCCATCAACCAATAATCATCAAAACATCAACATCTAAAACTTGGGTTAAAGTTTCCTTACCTTCTTTCTCTTGGTTTCTTTCATTCCTCAATCCTCTATGGTAGTTTTTCTTCTTCTTTGTTTGATGAATGGGTGATTAGCACTTGTTTCTTTTTCATTTTTCCAATTTCCTCTTCCCCATCCTCGCATCTCTCTCTTTCTCTCTCTTTCTTTCTCTACAACATTTCATTTGTGGGTAGGAATAGTGTCCCATTTTATACTAGGGTCCATTTGAAATTTTCACCTTTAAATAATTGTGTAGAAACTTGGAGAAACTTGAAGAATTATCTAGATTGGTCCGAGTATTATTCATCCAGATTTTTATCCCGTATTTTTGAACTATTTCTGTTTCAAATTTTGGAAAATATTCAACGCGAAAATTGTAGATCTCAATCTCATCTTTCCGACGATATAAAATTCATAAATATCAAAATTCGTATGAGAAAGTTATGTCTGAAATATTTTTGGCTATACGAATTGGAACATCATAGAATTCCGTATCGGAATCTCGAAGGATTTACCGATTGTCCCCAAAGTCGTTCCATGATTGTATTTGTGTCCTAACATAATTTATATTATGTTACCTTCATCCCGTGATATAACAGTACTACAATGTAACATTAGTATAGACTACCGGTCATTACACTTGTAACCTTTAAGAATTAAAAACAGGGTTTGTCTATATGTGGGATTTATGGGTTCAGGATTCATTTAGGATTAATCAGGACATTTTGGATCTACATAAATTTAAAAATGAAAGAAAATGAGATGTAGAAAAAAAATACAAAAATATAAAAGTACAAAAAATAAAAATAAAAATAAAAATAAAGAAAAGAAATATATATATATATATATATATATACACACACAAAGATTATTCTATCTACTAAATTTATTCCCCGGCAACGGTGCCAAAAACTTGACACACTCAAAAATTCTATCTACTAAATTTATTCCCCTGCAACGGCGCCAAAAACTTGACACACTCAAAAAGCAATTCTTTACTCCCAAGTTTAAGAGTGTCGAAGTAATAAAATAACCCGGTAAGGCCAGGGTCTATCCACATTGGAATATATTTCATATGATAAAATAATAATTTGAGTGAAATGAAAAAGATTGAATTTTTTGAAGTGATAGGAAATTTTTAAATTGAACTACAATAATAAAATAAAATGCTGGGATTATGGGATCCACTTTAATATTTCAAATTTAGAAATCTCACTTTATATAATATATAAATTGTCATTATTTCCCAATTAATCTATTTCAGTAATTAATTATGCCAAATAAATAAAACCAGCCATATAGGCGGTAACAAAGTTTTTCAATAATTAATCCAGAATTAAATTAAATATCAATCATTGGATTATAATTTATATATTATAATATAAGTGAGATTAATCTATATTTTTATGTTAAAAGCTTCACCATTTTCCCCAGCAAAAAGAAATTAGCTACTCATAATTTGAATAAAAACACACATAATTTTATTATTAAAAGAAAAGGAAATTACAAGAAAACTTTAAGATAGAACACACAAGACACTCTCTCCCAAAAGTTTATCATGGACTTGAGAGAAAGCATCAAGTATAATTTATTGAGCATCCTCTTATTTATAGAGGATGCATGCGCCTTCATTTATAATTGCAAATCGCAAATACAATTTGCAAACAAACCACCGAATGGTGGTTTGTCACCATTATTTCTTTTTTTTTTATTTGACAATGACTTTTACATATAATATACTTTCGTTTCTTCTTCAATTTTGGTCTCGCAAACTTCAGAATTCGAAAATCTTATGAACATCACAATTTTAGATCTTTGAGTCTTCTTTCATCTAGAACTTGAATCACTTTAATATGATATTGGAGTAAGAAGTTATGGCCAAACTCCGAACATTGCACAGGGTTGGAATTTTCGAAGTTGTACCCTGTTAGAACACCATATTAAATTTTTGGTCTCCAAAATCAAAATGTCAAGTCTATTTTTCTAGATATGCATCCAAAGTATTATTTCACCTACATAATATATAAAAATCATAATAAACATAAATATAATTATTATTTAACAAATGTGCTTAATTGAGGGGATTAATGAAACTATAAGTGTAAAATGATTAATTTTTCTTTTAATAAATGTACACTTTTTAGTGTTCATCACTTATTAAGCGGGGATATTCCTAAAGTGGGGTTTACTCTTAAAAATACAGATATTTAATCTAGATCAAATTTTCAACAGGTTAATCATACCAGGGAAAACATAACTTAACCATTAAATCTCTGTTACGTTTCTCGTTAACGTAGAACTAAAAAATCAAGAAACATCTAAATTACAAGCATGTGTAAATATAAAAATTAGAGTATAAGTCATATATAAAGCTTGAAATATGTGATGGATGTAGGATAAGACCCGTTCAGATACCATTTTGTTGGGGTCATTCGCTGCGATAGCGCGGTTCAGTTGAAATCGTTAATTTAAAATTTTTAAACTTACCGAATAAATTATCTGATATCCTATATCTATAGCTTATTCATATTTCACCTAAACAAATTATTCGATATAAAATAAAGACTTAATTATTAATGAAAACATTAGGAAACCTTTACGAAAATGATTTTCCATAAAATAATATAAAACGCGTTTTTAGCCAAACCGACCAATTGAGTGTTGGAGTTGGTGCTTGGATCTTCAATCCGAATAATGTATTGTACATTATATTTTATTATTTATTAATAAAATAACTATATTTTCATTTCAAACCTTATTAATAGTAATGTCATTATGCATATTAGATTAATGTATAAATATGCTGAAAATGACTTTGACCTTAGAATAGTCATGTTGTAATACTGGACACTGGGTAGTCCAACATTGAGTTAGTATAACTATTATAAACTAAATATTTTTAGTCGTTGGTTTTAGAATACGGTTGAATTCTTATAACCAATAAGACTAGCACATGTCGTATATTGAAATTGCAGTTTCAATGGTTTAACTCGATGTACCATGAGCTTTGGAAGCTCGTATAAACATGTGGGTATTCGTTGGAGTGAATACTGAATGACTCAAAAATGATTCCTAATAGTTGGAAGTACACACCATTATTAATATGAATCTTATTGAGTCGAGTAGCATATATGATCCTTTGACTATATGATAGCATTGATTTTGTGTGAGATCCTCCACACTTAGTTGCCATGTATATCAGAAACCTTTCATGGTCTGGAATATATATGTTCGTTGGGTGTGGACCATTGCACTCGTTAATTAAGTGCATATCAAGATAGGATTCGTTGGCCCGTATGTGTAGCATAAGGGGTTTAGGTATCCATGTGAGTAGACACGATTCTTAAGACTTTGGCCAAAGCCGATCACCTAGGGTGGATCACTTATATCAAAAATGGTTTCTGATTAGTTGTAAAGAATCGTGGACATGTCAAAATGAGATGTGCGCCTCGAAAACTTGACGGTGTAATATATTTTTCCTAAGCACAAGTCAGATAGCCTACGACGGAGGGATTGATATACATATGTGATGACCTCGACTTGTATAGTTCAGAAAGGTCGTTCGTGTTCTTCGCGAATTCGAAGGTGGCCGAATTACGTAAATATAAGCTAGACTTATATGACGAACATGTCTGGACTTATATAGTCCTACAATATGAAGTGTACTCGTTGAGAACTTGGATAGCTGATAATTTTTTATAATAAATAATATTCGATATTATAATTATCAACCAAAATAATTAAGTGTTATTGGATAACATTGATTATTTACTTGAACCCAATTCGATTAATTGGATTAATCCAAAATCACACAAAGGCTTTGTTATAATTTCATAAATATCTCTACCATTGGAGGATATTTTGGTAACTATAAATATGTAATTATAAGTGTATTTGGCTTGAATTAATTGGATTAAATCAAATTGGTAGACAATGAACTAATCCATTTGCTAATTTTTATCTTGATTTAATTGGATTAAATCAAAGTGATAGACAAAGGTGATTAGTCACACCTAATTTTACATATTGAATTAAGCTTACCTAATATTTGATTAGGACTTTTGCTATAAATAACAAGCTTGAGCAATGTTTTAATTAAGCTTGAGAAGCTTGATAAGCATGAGCTTAAGAAAGTTACGATTGTGAAAGCTAAAACAAACAAGAATTAGAAATAATAGCCTAAGTATAATAATTTTTTAGAGAAACTTTGGAAGTTCTCTACAATATTTCAATAAGGAGAAATCAATATTGGATATTGTAATGAAGCTTGCTAGCATTGGAATCAAGATTGGATCGTGGAGTCAAGCTTGCTAACTTTGGAATTTCTCTATAATATTTCAACAAGGAGAAGAAGATTGCATCTTGGAATCAAACTTAAGAGATAAGTTTGATCTTCTCCAAAGATATGTTTTCATTAGTGAGTTGTTTTCATTAATGAAGCTTCTAATTATGTATTATCTATTGGATATATAATAACACACCTTCATATTGAAATTAGGATAATGAATTGTGTATGGATGTTTTGGAAGCATAAACACAATATGCTTGTGATTGGGTCAAATATGTTCATGGTGGACATGGAACATTAAATTAGAGTTTGGAACTTTATTTGATAGCTTGGAGTTATGACTATCATTCTAGAATCACTTGACCACTTTTAAGTGACCTAGAATTATTCATGAGTCACTTATTGTGCGTAGGGGTGAGCAAAATTGGTTTCGATTCTAGTTCTGCGTGGAACCAAATCCTACCCGGAAAAAATTGATTCCTAACTAAGTGGAACCGGAACCAACCCAATTAAATAGGGTACCCTATTAATCGGTTCTAATTCAGTTTCGTGTGGAACCGGAACCTACCCAATTAAATAGAGTATCATATTAATCGGTTCCAATTTAGTTCCGCGTGGAATCGAAACCTATTCAATTAAATAGGGTACCCTATTAATCAGTTCTAATTCGATTCCAGTCTGATTCTGAATTACCCTATTTGTTTTTTATTGTCAAACTTTGAAAGTATAATTATTTCTCACACTTGAATATTACATAATATTCTTGGCAATTGTCTATACAGAAATAAAATAATAAATAAAACTGTATATAGTATAATATTTTTGACTCAATACATAATATTCTTGTAGGAAGTGCCAAGGTTTAAATTGGGTTATGAAATTGGGTTTTATTGGGTTATGACAATGTGTTTAAATTGAGTTTTAATTTGGGTTATGAAATTGAGTTTAAATTGGATTTTAAAACTGATAATGAAATTGAGTTTAAATATGACTTTAATTGGGTTTCAATTGTATTTTAAAATTGATTATGAAATTATTTTGAAATTGGGTTTTAATTTGATTCCGAAATTGGTTTTAAATTCGGTTCCCAAAATAGATTATGGTTTCGAAATTGGTTCCCAAAATAAGTTCTGGTTTCGGTTCTGAAATTCGGTTCCCAAAATAGGTTCCAATTCTGGTTCCCAAAACCAATTTTGATTTCGAAATTCGGTTCCCAAAACAAGTTCCTGTTGTTGGACAATTATGACCCATAGCGTCACTATTTGTACAGATCATTGTGTTGTTGTACATATTAACTATGTGACAAAGGAAATTGCTATTTTATCATTTGTGATTAGATCACCATAGATGTATAAATGATAGAAGGTCCATATGATTAGTTCCTGGATTGAGATGATATGAGACAGTATCAATCCACGAAGGTTTAATCATTAAATATCCCTAGTCGTAGTATTATCGAGATTGGACATCGATAATGCGGAATAGACTAGTATTACACTTGTGCACGTTGTGAGGGCATAACGACATAGTTCTCATATATTTGGATATTGGATACTCATGCAAGTGTAATAAGAGGTTGTGTTTTACCGATGGTACGGAAAACAGCTTCGTTCTGGACAGACCCCTCGGAATTCCATTGGTAGTATGACTATGTGTCTATGGAAGTCCGAAATCAGGGTAGGAGTATTTGGTCTTAACCTGAGACTTGCACCGTTAATACTTGCGACAATCGGTATGCTTTAGTTTTGGTCGTCCAGGGCTTCAACCGTTCTGTGTACGCCTCTGCTGGGTATATTGAGAATCGTAGTGTATTGGGTGTGATGTCAAGACGGAAGTATCACTCACTCAGTCATAGTGGAGATGATGTCACGTAGGATACGGAACTAGTGCTCTTAGTACTGTAGCAGTCATCGGATGATATGACTAGGTCATGTTCATCCGATTATAGAGACTAGTTACCAGACATCCGACATGTGCTTCGTACGGGGCAGACACATTCCAGCCCCAGGCCTAGCACGTGACATTCGATACTGGATCGCACTACGCAATACTACGTATACTACGCCTGACATAGATTATATATTCCAGTAAGAATATTTCTGGAGAATTGGGTAGGCACGGTGCTTTGCTAGAAGCCAACCATGTCTTGTAAATCGGTAAGCACGTGGTACAAGGTACGCACGTATTCAGATAATCCGATGACCGTATTTACTGCCAACATATCCAGGGATCTCTTGGGTCGCTTCCCAAAGATTCACCGATGACAGTTGATTTAAATTAGAATTAATCTTGGATTAATTAAAAGAGAGAAAATTAATCTAGGATTAATTGAGGTATTATTTAATTTGGGATTAAATGTGTTCGGAAGAGAGAGAACGCGATTAATTTGGAATTAATCAGTATAATAAATTTAATAGTTAAATTTGATTTTTCTATTTAATTTATTCGTATGGGCTAAAATTAATATATCGGATATATTAATATGAATTGGATTTTATTACGAAATTAAAGTCGGACTTTAATACGAACAAATGAATTAATTTAGAATTAATTCATAAACGACGTTCGTAATATATTTGCGAGGCATCGTTATTTAATTAAATTAGATTTAATTATTTAGCGACGAAAGTTCGTTTAATTAGATTAAACGGATCCGAGCCGCGGAAAATGTTCGTAGAGACATTTTGAATTTTGAATTCAAAATGGTGGGGCCCACTTTACACATGTCACACATGTGAAGTGGTGGTTGGAAAGTGGTTGGCATTTATGCCAAAACCACTTACTTTCTAACCACTTGGTTTAGGTGAAACCAAATTACCCCAACTACATGGTTTTGGTGAAAAGGGTAAAAACCCTTAAACAAAACCCAAGCCCTCTCTCTTCACACTTAGAACACAACACAAAACCCTAATACACTGCAAATGGGCGTGAACAATGGCCCCCCTCTCTTTGATTTTGTTGCAAAATCAACAAAGCTAGCACTTCATGGAATCAACTAAGGTGATAGGGAAACTAACTCAAGGGTTGGAATCATCACTCAAAGCTTGGAATCAACAAATGAAGGATCTTGGAAACCAACTCAAAGCTTGGAATCAACAAAGGAAGGATCTTGGAGATCTTCTTCTCAAAATTTGAAAACCTCAAATCCATTCAATGTAAGTAATTCCGCAACTTATAATGTATTTATGAACATATTTTCTTGCTTTTTAGATCATTGGCATGTTATAGGAACACTAACAATGGTATCAATAGCCAATTTTAAGCATGAAAATTTTAGGGTTCATGAGACTAAAATTTGGGGCTTTTATGTTTTGAACATGATTCTTTCAAATTGATGCTTTGAGCATGCTTAGAATATGATAACTTAGAGTTATGCTTGATTACATTTGAAATAAATTGATTGGATCAAAAATTAAAAAAATGTTACCTTGGCCGAATCTAGCAGTGCACTGGACTGCATGTTTATTTTTTTTGTAACATGAAATGATGTGTTTAAATGTTGATTGTTGGTTTGATTGGATTGGAATCAAAGTCAATAAAGTTTATGTTAAAATCAAAGAGCATGTTGAGCATGAAATGATGAATTTAGGATTCAATTTGTGTTGAGCATGAAATGATGTGTTTTGGCTTCAATTTGTGTTGAGCATGAATTGATGGATTAATCATGATTAATTAAGTTAATTGGTATTTTGGAAATATTGAGTTTAATTAATTAATCATGGCTAATACACTTTAATTAAAATAATTGTGATATTTGAAATATTATAATTATGTTAATAAGCCTTTAATTATAAATTAGGCTAAAAGTGTGTATTTGGGCTTAATGGGCTTGATTTGACCAAGTTTGGTTTTGGAATTTTGGATTGGATCCAATTGGGCCTAAAATCAATTCCATAAAATCCAAATACATCACTTGGACCTTTAAAGAATTTAATTGGGCCTAATGGGCCTAAATTAATTTGTAGGCAATAAGGTGATTCCTATTGGGCCTTGGCATTTTGGGTTTGACCCATTATGGGCAAAACCCATGCCTTAAGAATTAATTAAAAGCCCATTGGACTTTAATTAAAATGACATTAGATGTTATTGGGCCTTTGAGACCCATTAAGATTGGATTTGGAATCCAAGTCTTTAAGGCTTATAAGTAAGTGTATATATTTAATTTGGAATTAAATTGGAATTAGTATTGAATACAAATAAATTGGATTTAAAGTTGTAGTTCAATATAATTCAAGAATACTTACTTTGAGTAATTATTCTTAAACGAGTTTGACTCACGCAAATCAAATCGTTGTTTGAACATTGGATGATCATTAATTCAAAGATTAATTAATTAGATTAGATTGATTGAATAACATGATTTGTATGAATACATGAATGTGTTGTATGAATAATGTATATCGGATGGATATTAGAAGGGCGAGGGCAATTTTGGAAATTGTAATAAATTTAGAATTTATCAAATTGGACCAGCGTGTCCAGCCTTTTATCTCCTTATTCTTTGTATTTCTCTTCTCACCAATTCCCCTCAATGTAAATGAGGTTTCTTTATTGTATTATGTAACTGGGTAGGAATTAAAATAGTTCTAGCCGGGGAGAGGAAATGGAGTGATTTGTTCTAGGAATAATTTGTGACATATCCATCCGCATATCATTATTAATTTATTTATCGCGCCTTATTATGCTTTTAGAATGTATGTTTAAGGGTGTATAATGAGACCTAATCAAAGATAATAAATTGGTTGCCAATTTACGCGAAAAACCTCAAAAATATATTAAGCGTTTTTCCTTCCGTTGAGTGATTCTTACTCAAGATCCAAAGTTGGCATTGGTTTGTTGGCCAAAGTCAAGACCTTTGTCAATTGCGGATGTGTTTGAATCATGAGAGCTTTGTTCCATATCGGTGTCTTGTCCAAGTTGTGATTTGTTGGCCAAAGTCAATATCACTTCTTGTCCATCGACATTGATTACGAAGCTTTCCATGTCAATGGGTTCCGCTTAACTGGGATCATGAAGTTTGTTGTGCCAAAGCCAAGACTTAGTTGATTCAGAGGAAAAAGGTTAGGTAATATATTCGATATATTGGCATATATAAGATATATGTTTCAGACTTGGATGTCCACATACTGGATCTAGGAATTGGATGAGATCCAATTGATCTTAGAGATCTACCTAGTTAAGTATCATACAATTTGTTGGCCAAAGTCAAGATTGTGTGTTATTTAACGGGATCCTAGCCCACTAGGAAACTAGGTTTCCCGAGTACTTAACTGAGGGTTAGAGGCTCGCCGAAAATTAGTGGGAGGCGAGAATTAAATTTGCAATATTCATTTAATTACTTGCCATATGCGCTCAATCAAATATCATTCGTCAATATATATTATTTTTAGTTGGACTAATATTTTTTTTTTTTTTTTTTTTTTTTTTTTTTAAGGAGACCAAAGTCAAAGTTTGCAATGAGGCTAGAAGCACAAGGCGCACCCTACTTCGATATTCTAGAAGGCCAAGGCTTGGCCAAAGACTTCTGGAATATGAAAAAGGCAAAGGCAAAATTATTATTATCTTCTAGGAAGATAAAGGACATATCCCAAGATGTATGTCTACACTGTGGCAAACGGGGTCACTGAAAGCGTGACTGCCGTATGGACAAGGCCGATATGAAGGAATTGAAGACGGGCAAGGCTCTGACTTCATAAATGTTTTTTATAAACATGTTCCACTACTAGTATTAAAATTGGATTTTAAATACTAAGTGTGATACATAAATATGCATTGATATGCAGAATCGGCTATGAGCAGGATACTGACTTAAATTGAGATTAATCTATGAATCGAAAACGGGACGAAAGTCGCTGTTTTACCGTAGATACCTAAGTTTAGGAACTACCCTTCGGGTGTGTACTTAAACGATGGAAACCCCAAGGGGTGTGGCTTGGTGGTGTAGGGTCCAGGATCTCACATTGAGGTTCTGGGTTCGAATCCAGGGGGTGCATTTTTTGTAAGAGCCTGGGACTGCCGGTGGTTTTACCTGCGCCGCGGCCCAGAATGGGTGGTTTGGTGGCGGGGTTTCCATCGTTTCAAAAAAAAAAGTGTAATTAAATTAGGAAACTGTTATAATGTAACTAGTTTGACTAGAAACATTATCTCCATATCAGGGTTTAACCCGTTGCGGGTATACCTTTATATTATAGAACACTATAGTTTTTTATTTTATAAAGATGATATTGAGATAAACACATTAGATATGAGTAACAGTATTTATATTTTGAATATAAACAAATCTCAAACATATGACGAACAAATAGCTCAAACTGATTTGATCAGATAAGACTTATTTGTGGCAGTGTTGTCTGGGACACATTAAACAAGACTCGTATATCCAAACTTTTGAAGAGTGGATACAAGGACGGATTTGATTCCATTCAAATGATGTCTACGAATCTAGTTTATTTGGTAAAGTACCTAAAATACCTTTTACTTGGTAAAGTGTAAGTGCCATCGATCTGTTAGCCCTCGTTCATAGTGACGTAAGTAGGGCCATGTCTAGCTAGGCTAAATGTGGAAATGAATGTTTCGTGACCTTTACGGATGTGGCATCGCGTTATGGTCATGTGTTTCTTATGAAACAAGAATCGGAAACTTTTAGAGTTTCGACATGAAATAGACAAACAGATCGGCTAAAGTATTAAAACCATCACGGTTTGACCATGATGAAAATACTTAAGCAGTAAGTTTCTCAAATACTTGAAAGAGTATAGTATTCTTTCAATGAGGACTCCTCCTGGAACACGTCATTTTGACGGTGTGTCCAAACGAAGAAACCAAATTTTGTTAGACATGATAAGGTTAATCATGAGTCGCTCTGAGCAACCATTTTCCTTCAAAGGGATAAGCATTAATAGTGCAATACTTATTTTGAATAAGGTTCCATGAAAATCTGTTAGACAGAATTTCATATTAGATATGAATAGGAAAGAAACTGGGTTTTCTCACTCCTGAAGATTTAGGATGCTGGGCATATGTTTGGATGATACCAAACTAGAACCCAAATCGGATAAGTGCCTAATTGTAGGTTGTCCTAAGGAAACCAAAGTATAGTACTTATACATCTCACATGAGAACAATGTAGTTGTTGCTCGCCATGTGTTTTTCCTAAGAGGAATACCGATATGCAGTGGTAAGTGGGAGGATAGTAAAACTCGATGAAAATCGGAGTAATATTGTTCAAAGCACCTAGTCCTTAATGGAACACAAATAGTTCATCAAGGATGAAACTGTACCACAATCTTCGAATACACAAGAACCGCGTTAGTCGGAGAGAGTCAGAAAATAACCTGGGAGGTATGGGTTTCTGATCTCACCTCATAAAGATGTCAATCTTATTGAGGAAGATGAACTGACAACATATGAGGAAGTGATACAAGGTATCGACTCCCCATTATGGCAAAGTGCCATGAAGTCCGAAATGGATTCCATGTATACCAACTATGTTTAGAGACTAGTTGTTGTACTGCAAGGCATTGTGCCTATTGGTACCATATAAGTCTTCAAGGAAGACATACGTGGATGGCAGCATACCAACGTACTAAGCTAGGCTTGTAGCAGAAAGGTATCGTTATCAACATTGTGTTGATTACAACGAAATCTTTTACCTGTTGCCACGTTAAATCCATTTGGATAATGCTTGTTGATGCTGCATGTTTCATTCATGAAATATGGCAGCTGAACGTCAAAATTGCTTTCCTTAAACGGAAACCTTTTTGGAGGATATTTATAACATCCTGACGGTTTTTTCGTACCAAAACTAGCAAATAATATTTGAAGGTTATTCGATCCATGTATGGATAGAAGTAAGCATTGGGTTCTTGGAACTATCGCTTTGATGTAATCATAATGGTGTATGATTTGATTCAAAACGAATATGATTATTGTGTATATAAAGAGGTTAGTGGGAGCGCACTGAAAGTAACTGTCTTAAATAATGATGATATGTCATTTCTTGGAAATGATATTCCCATATTACAATCGGTGAAAGCTAGGCTTTCATGAAAATTCTCTGTAGAATTCTTGGGAGAAACAACCTTTATTCTAGGAATAAAGATCTACTGGGATAGATTTAAAGTTGTTAACATTCTCTGAGAACTCGTACATTGAAAAATATACGTGACATGGTGTCTCATACGCTTTGAGCATATGGAGTTGCAAATAGGTCAATCCAAGTGATAGTCACTGGATTGATATTAAGAACATCCGTTAGTATCTTAGAGAACTAAGGATGATGTCTTAAAATATGGAGAATGAGAACTTCAAGTGACTAGGATCACTGCTGTAAGTTTCCTAACCAATAAAAACAATGGTACAATACAGTTTGAATAAAGGAATAGTGAGCTGGAAATCTTCCAAGTAAGATACTGTTGTGGGACACAGGACCTGGGCGACGCCGTTTCTAGGCTCGCGGCACTAGTTGGAAATACTAAATAATATGGAGTCGCCACCCGGTGTGAACCGGGACAAAGATTTAAGGCCGCACTCACCCCTCGCAAGGGAAGACCTCAAACCATTGGGTTCAGAATGGTCCCTTACTTATGTCACTTGTAATGAAGGATTTATGTAATAATTTAATCAAGCTTAAGTAACACTTATTTCCAAGAGTATCATGCTTCTAAATTTTCATGTGCAAAATAAAAATTATGTACACATTTCACATATATCTTACATTTAAAATTGCATGCTTAACATATATCAAAATAGCAACGAACATAAAACTTCATTTGCATATTACATTCAGGAAGACACAAGCACAAATATTAACCATACAAACACACATATGGGCATTTTTCCAAGTGGTACGTGGAATTGTATCCCAAGTACAGACCGCACTACCGTCCATTCGGAATCGGCTACGGAATTTACGTCTGGGTTTCCATCCGATATACCGCAAGAAATAATACTCAAATGTTATCACGGCATAAGCATATGAACTGTAATACATTAATATATTTGTATTCATGCATGTGGGGATAGCTACTAGGAAAACTATGCATAAAATCTAATGAAGACGACTCAGTTCAGTGGGTGCGCGTTCGTGTAGCGTTCGTAAACGCGTTCGAACGGTAAACAGAAGGTTCACGTTCGTGTGGCGTTTGATAATGCGTTCGAACGTAAATGAAATAGAATGCTCGCGTTCGTATGGCGTTTGATAACGCGTTCGAACGTAAATGAAACAGAGTGCTCGCGTTCGTATGGCGTTTGATAACGCGTTCGAACGTAAATGAAACATAATACTCACGTTCGTATGGCGTTCGTGAACGCGTTCGAACATAAGCAAGACCTGATGCATGACAAGGCAAAATACATGCGCATTCGAGTTGCGTTCGTAAACGCGTTCGAACGGGAACAGACCTGATGCATGAAAATGGGACGTAATACATAACTGACAAAATAAAGGGGGGCGCGGTGAAGTACTGCCGTAAAGGTGGCCTTTTTGGGGCTCTTGATCTCTCAAAGAGAGGACCTTTAGACCAACATACTAAGCCCATGCGCTCGACTGAATCATGCATACATAGAATGAAAAGCAATAATATTAAACATAGTGTGCCCGATTGAACGTATCTTGTATCCAACCGAACACACATCAACCGGCGCGGCAAAGCCTCGTGGTAAAGGACTTTAGCCCCTCCCCATAGGGGATCTCACATCGCACTTACTAAGCCCATGCGCTCGGTTGAATCATGCATACGAAAATAAGGACAATCATATCAAACAAGTATGTCCGATTGAACGTATTTCGCATTCAACCGAACACACATCAATCGGTGCGACAGAGCATCGTGGTGAAGGATTTTAACCCTCCAATTAGGGAACCTTTCATCGCACTTACTAAGCCCATGCACTCGATCGTATCATACTGGAATAGACAACATGCAGAATTTAAATAACAAGAATTAAATAAACCAAAGCAACACAAAACAATAGAAGGTGCCGTTTACTCAAGTGGTACGTGGAGTTGTGTCCCAAGTACAGACCGCACTACCGTCCATTCGGATTCGGCTACGGAATTTACGTCTGGGTTTCCATCCTATATACCACAATAGACGACACTCTTCCATTTCATTCAAGCCACAACATGCATCCATAAACGACTCTCATGCGAATAAAATTCAATAACAAAAGAAACAGATAGAAACTAATGAAAAAGTGCCCTCAGGTCTAACCTTTTAAGTCGTCTCTCGGACTCGCGTTTCACGAAGATCGGAAGGGGTAAAGCTCCGAAAATCTTCCGGTTCACTGGTTCACTGCTCTCGTTCGTTGTCTTACTATTTTGGGTCGTCGTCCTCCGTCTTTTGCTGCTGTTTTGACTCCGATTCGCTGCGCTGCTACTGTTTTGCTGCTGTATTTTAGTTACTGTTTTTGGGATGTTTTGGCTACTGTTTTGGGTGCTATTTTCGGTGGTGTTATGGTGTGGTTCGGGGGCTGTTTTCTGTGTGTGTTTAGGGCTGCTTGGGATGTGTTTTTCGGTGAGGTGAGGGGGCTGTTCGGGATGTGTTTTGGTCAAGGCGATGGGGGTTCTTTGGTTTGTGATCTTTTTGTTATTGAGAGTGAGGGAGAGTTGTGTCTATGAGCTAGCTACCCTTGAGAAGGTTGGTGAAGGGTTCTTTTATAGGCAAAGGTTAGGCTTGACAAGGAAAGGGATTTGATTGGCTTGGATAAGGGAAGTCAAAGATTGATGGGGGACAAATCTTGGCTAGATAGGGAAGGTTGAATATTTAGTTTATGTTGATTAGGCATACAATATTTTAAGTTTGGAAATAATATATTGGTTGATTGATTTTAACTTGGTATGATTATATTTGATTGGTTTATATTAGGCATTTAGTTTGTTGGTTGATTTTAATTAGGCATGCAATTTCTTTAATTTGTGTAAGTATTTTATTTAATTTGGTATGTGATTTTTAAATTCGTTTTGATTTCACCATGTGTTAAATATGTGTTTTAAGTGGGCTTGGGCGTGTGGGCCAAGGTTTGGGCGAATTGGGCTTAATGTGAGGCTAGCAGCAAAACCAGAATTACCGACACCGTTCGAACGCTTACTCGAACGTGGCACGAACGTCCGCAATCTGCCTGACGTTCGAACGAAGTAACGAACGCAGCACCAACGAAAACAGTGAACCTTGTTTATTCTGAATTTCCCCTTCCGATGTCCGTTTCCCGTGACCTCCGTGACTTAAAAGGTAGTGTCTCCAAAATGAGACTCATCATAGGGACTTATGTGTAAAAATGCAGTGCCTACAGTCGCCCCCACTTTGATGGGACTTGTGTAATGTGCAACAGTGACAATCCTATCAAAGTTATGCAATGCATTTCTACTTACCTGGCTCGCCAACTGCCACTTGACTTACCATGTGTTGAGTTGATTTGGGTGGTGAGGTGCTGCGACCCCTGGTTCATTCCCGAACCGTGTTGTGATGTGGTCCATTCCCGAACCGTGTTAAGATGAGGCTTTATTCCTCCCGAGCTTTATTCCCGAACTGTTGAGGTGAGGCTTTATTCTTCCGAGCTTTGTTCCCGAACTGTGTTGAGATGAGGCTTTATTTCCGTACTGAGCTGAATGCAGGCTTTCTTCCTGAATTGTACTGAATGTGGGCTTTATTCCCGAGTTTACTGGACGTAGGCTTTCTTCCTGAATTGTATTGAATGTGGGCTTTATTCCCGAACTGCACTGAGTGTGGGCTTTATTCCCGAACTGTGTAGATGAGGCTTTATTCCTCGAGCTTTATTTCCGAATTGTTGAGATAAGGCTTTATTCCTCCGAGCTTTGTTCCCGAACTGTGTTGAGATGAGGCTTTATTCCTCCGAGCTTTGTTCCCGAACTGTTGAGATGAGGCTTTATTCCTCCCGAGCTTTGTTCCCGAACTGTGTTGACATGAGGCTTTCTTCCCCTTGAGCTTTGTTCTCAAACTATACTGACATGAGGCTTTATTCCTCCCGAGCTTTGTTCTCTGATATGAGCTGACTGTGTGGCTTTGTTCTTGAACTGTATTGAATGCAGGCCTTCTTCCTGAACTGAACTGAATGTAGGCTTTCTTCCTGAACTGCACTGAGTGTGGGCTTTATTCCCGAACTGAACTAGCATGAGGCTTTCTTCCCCTTGAGCTTTGTTCTCAAATTATACTGACATGAGGCTTTCTTCCCCTTGAGCTTTGTTCTCAAACTATACTGAATGCAGGCTTTCTTCCTGAACTGAACTGAATGTGGGCTTTATTCCCGAACAGTTGCTGTGAGTTGGTTCATTCCCGAACCGTTACTGTGAGGCGTCCATTCTCGAACTGTACTGTAAGGTGGTCCATTCCCGAACCGTTACTGTAAGGTGGTCCATTCTCGAACCGTTACTGTGAGTTGGTTCATTCCCGAACCGTTACTGTAAGGTGGTCCATTCCCGAACTGTTACTGTAAGGTGGTCCATTCTCGAACCGTTACTGTGAGTTGGTTCATTCCCGAACCGTTACTATAAGGTGGTCCATTCTCGAACCGTTACTGTGAGGTGGTCCATTCCCGAACCGTTACTGTGAGGTGTTCATTCTCGAACTATGCTTCCATTCTTGGAGTGCCATTCCCGGCTTGTTCATTCCTGAACTGTATTTCCATTATCGGAGTGCCATTCTCGGCGTACTCATTCTCGAGCTGTCCATTCCCGGACTATATCTCCATTCTCGGAGTGCCATTCTCGGCGTGCTCATTCTCGAGCTGTCCATTCCCAGACTATATCTCCATTCTCGGACTGCCATTCTCGGCGTGCTCATTCTCGAGCTGTCCATTCCCGGACTATATCTCCATTCTCGGAGAGCCATTCTCGGCTTGTTCATTCTTGAACTCTGCTCCATTCTTGGATTGCCATTCCCAGCTTGTTCATTCTTGAACTGTTACTGTAAGGTGGTCCATTCCCGAACCGTGCTTCCATTCTTGGATTATATCTCCATTCTCGGAGTGCCATTCTCGGCAGAACTGATCTGATATGATGCGGGCTTCGCCCCCAGAATGCCATTCCCGGCAATGCTGATCTGATGTAATGCGGGCCTCGCCCCCAGAATGCCATACCCGGCAAAGCTGATACTGAAGTGGGCCTCGGCCCCAGAATGCCATACCCGGCAATGCTGATACTGAAGTGGGCCTCGGCCCTAACTGCTACTGATATGGGCCTCGCCCCGAGACTGATACTGCTGATATGGGCCTTACCCATGTGATTCATTCCTGAAGACTGCTGACATCGTACTGTTACTGCTTCTGTTTGGCTTGTCTTTGCCATTTTTCTTTTTCTTCTTCAAAACCTGTGAATACAAAACAGGACAAACACGAAAGGATGCAAAATGTGTTACGTGTATGCATGTATGAATGTTCTTATCCCGTTGGGTTAGGTCTTCTTCGATTCATTTCTGAACCGTGCTCCATTTTCGGAGTACCAATCCTGGACAAACTGATGCTGACAATGTGGGCCCCACCCCGGAGATTCCTTTCTGAAGCTGACACTGACATGGGTCTCGTCCCTTGGACTCATCCCCGAAACCATACTGATATGGGCCTCAACCCTGGGACTCATCCCCAAACTGATTGATAATGTGGGTCTCGACCCTGGGACGCATCCCCGACACTCCGACACTGTTGATGATGTGGATCACGACCTTAGGACTCGTCCCAAAACTGAAGCTGACGTGGGCCTCGCCCCCGAGCTGATACTGATGTGGGCCTCGGCCCTGGGACTCGTCCCCAAACTGTAACTGATGTGGGCCTCGGCCCTGGGACTCATCCCTGAAACTGATGTGGGCCTCGCCTCCGAGCTGATATTGGTGTGGGCCTCGGCCCTGGGACTCATCCCCAAACTGACTGATGTGGGCCTCGGCCATGGGACTTATCCCCAAACTAAAACTGATAATGTGGGCCTCGCCCCCAGACTGATACTGATATGGGCCTCGCCCCTAACTGATACTGATATGGGCCTCGCCTCAGACTTAATCACTCTGCCTGTTGCATACTCTGCCGTGTCATCATCAAAAGCGGGGATATCATCCCTCAACACATTCGGAGGCTCCTAACGCCTCACATTCTCAGATTTTCCCCCAGCACGGGGTACAGCCATATTTGTCATGGCAGTAGTCAAGGCTTGCAACTGTTCAGTAATCTTGGCCAAACCATTTTCCAACTGATCTATCCGGGATACCTCATTATCGGATGTACTCATGTCTGTTACCGGTCTTTTGGTGAGTCTTCCCTCTTCCCTAACCCAACGGGAATCTTTTATGGCTTTTAGAACACAAGGGTTAACATGATGTATGTATGGATGGGGTGCATTGAGATGTATGTAACATTTATAACATATTGAATCAACTAAAATTTCCAAACAAGTCGGCCCATTATCATTTTAGAAACTTTTGGGCTAACTGTCATAGGAGTGAACTCATCCCAGTTTAAATGGCCCAACAAGTTCACGTCTCATGGTAAGGAGCCCAACTAAATCCAAATGGTAACATTCCGAACACAAGCACAAGGTGGCTCATCAACACTTAGAAGCCTTCGGCCCAATTGTCATAAAATATGTTCTTGTCCCAGTTTAAATGGCCCAACAAGCCCATATCTTATGACAAATAATCCAAATGAATCCAAACGATGATGTTCCCAAACACAAGCATAAAAGAGAGATAATGCAAACATAACATAACAATTTTTACATAATGGCCCATCAACATTTCAGAAGCTTTGGGCCTAATAGTCATACGGTACGAACTTGCCCCAGTTTAAATGGCCCAACAAGCCCGCATTTCTGACAATAGTCCAACTGCATCCAAATGAGGATGGTCCACAAGCACATACTCAAGGAAATAATTGTTACTTTAACCATACAAACCGGTCTATGGGTGGGTTTGTAAGAGTATGGACAAAGGCTCTCACCGGCGAAGGATAGCCCACAACTAGGTCTCCCCACTCAAGGGTTCAAGCGACCAAGTGAGCGTATCCCTTTTTATACACTAAGGTACATGCCAATGAGCTATGGTGTGTGACGGACTGTCAAATGGATTTCCCGTTGTAGATTCCCCAGAGGGAAGGTGGAGCGAGGCTCACTTAAATACCCAAAACCTCTTAGGCTCTTATCGCTTGGTGTCAGGAATAAACAACGAGTCCTCCAAATTAGTCCATCACAAAGGCTACGAGTAGATGGTCATATAGGTGTCCTCACAACTTTTCCTTCTAGAAAGGTAGTGAGTGAAGGAAGACACCAAACCATTACCTAGCCTCAAAGTGCCCTTGATTAAACCCTCACTTATCCACTATAGACATGGCCAATTAAAACATAAATCCACTCATTACAAGACAATATTTCGGGGCCAATTCTCTATCCCCAGTGGAGTCGCTAGACTGTGGGACACAGGACCTGGGCGACGCCGTTTCTAGTCTCGCGGTACTAGTTGGGAAATACTAAATAATATGGAGTCGCCACCCGGTGTGAACCGGGACAAAGATTTAAGGCCGCACTCACCCCTCGCAAGGGAAGACCTCAAACCATTGGGTTCGGAATGGTCCCTTACTTATGTCACTTGTAATGAAAGGATTTATGTAATAATTTAATCAAGCTTAAGTAACACTTTTTTCCAAGAGTATCATGCTTCTAAATTTTCATGTGCAAAATAAAACTTATGTACACATTTCACATATATCTTACATTTAAAATTGCATGCTTAACATATATCAAAATAGCAACGAACATACAACTTCATTTGCGTATTACATTCAGGAAGACACAAGCACAAATATTAACCATACAAACACATATGGGCATTTTTCCAAGTGGTACGTGGAATTGTATCCCAAGTACAGACCGCACTACCGTCCATTCGGAATCGGCTACGGAATTTACGTCTGGGTTTCCATCCGATATACCGCAAGAAATAATACTCAAATGTTATCATGGCATAAGCATATGAACTGTAATACATTAATATATTTGTATTCATGCATGTGGGGATAGCTACTAGGAAAACTATGCATAAAATCTAATGAAGAGGACTCAGTTCAGTGGGTGCGCGTTCGTGTAGCGTTCGTAAACGCGTTCGAACGGTAAACAGAAGGTTCACGTTCGTGTGGCGTTTGATAACGCGTTCGAACGTAAATGAAACAGAATGCTCGCGTTCGTATGGCGTTTGATAACGTGTTCGAACGTAAATGAAACAAAGTGCTCGCGCTCGTATGGCGTTTGATAACGCGTTCGAACGTAAATGAAACAGAATACTCACGTTCGTATGGCGTTCGTGAACGCGTTCGAATATAAGGAAGACCTTATGCATGACAAGGCAAAATACATGCGCGTTCGAGTTGCGTTCGTAAACGTGTTCGAACGGGAACAGACCTGATGCATGAAAATGGGACGCAATACATAACTGACAAAATAAAGGGGGGCGCGGCGAAGTACTGCCGTAAAGGTGGCCTTTTTGGGGCTCTTGATCTCTCAAAGAGAGGACCTTTAAACCAACATACTAAGCCCATGCGCTCGACTGAATTATGCATACATAGAATGAAAAGCAATAATATTAAACATAGTGTGCCTGATTGAACGTATCTTGTATCCAACCGAACACACATCAACCGGCGCGGCAAAGCCTCGTGGTAAAGGCTTTAGCCCCTCCCCATAGGGGATCTCACATCGCACTTACTAAGCCCATGCGCTCGGTTGAATCATGCATACGAAAATAAGGACAATCATATCAAACCAAGTATGTCCGATTGAACGTATTTCGCATTCAACCGAACACACATCAATCGGTGCGGCAGAGCATCGTGGTGAAGGATTTTAACCCTCCAATTAGGGAACCTTTCATCGAACTTACTAAGGCCATGCACTCGATCGTATCATACTGGAATAGACAACATGCAGAATTTAAATAACAAGAATTAAATAAACCAAAGCAACACAAAACAATAGAAGGTGCCGTTTACTCAAGTGGTACGTGGAGTTGTGTCCCAAGTACAGACCGCACTACCGTCCATTCGGATTCGGCTACGGAATTTACGTCTGGGTTTCCATCCTATATACCACAAGAGACGACACTCTTCCATTTCATTCAAGCCACAACATGCATCCATAAACGACTCTCATGCGAATAAAATTCAATAACAAAAGAAACGGATAGAAACTAATGAAAAAGTGCCCTCAGGTCTAACCTTTTAAGTCGTCTCTCGGACTCGCGTTTCACGAAGATCGGAAGGGGTAAAACTTCGCAACTCTTCCGGTTCACTGGTTCACTGCTCTCGTTCGTTGTCTTACTGTTTTGGGTCGTCGTCCTCCGTCTTTTGCTACTGTTTTGACTCCGATTCGCTGCCGCTGCTACTGTTTTGCTGCTGTATTTTAGTTACTATTTTTGGGATGTTTTGGCTACTGTTTTGGGTGTTATTTTCGGTGGTGTTATGGTGTGGTTCGGGGGCTGTTTTATGTGTGTGTTTAGGGCTGCTTGGGATGTGTTTTTCGGTGAGGTGAGGGGGCTGTTCGGGATGTTTTTTGGTCAAGGCGATGGGGGTTCTTTGGTTTGTGATCTTTTTGTTATTGAGAGTGAGGGAGAGTTGTGTCTATGAGCTAGCTACCCTTGAGAAGGTTGGTGAAGGGTTCTTTTTATAGGCAAAGGGTTAGGCTTGACAAGGAAAGGGATTTGATTGGCTTGGATAAGGGAAGTCAAAGATTGAGGGGGGACAAATCTTGGCTAGATAGGGAAGGTTGAATATTTAGTTTATGTTGATTAGGCATACAATATTTTAAGTTTGGAAATAATATATTGGTTGATTGATTTTAACTTGGTATGATTATATTTGATTGGTTTAGATTAGGCATTTAGTTTGTTGGTTGATTTTAATTAGGGATGCAATTTCTTTAATTTGTGTAAGTATTTTATTTAATTTGGTATGTGATTTTTAAATTTGTTTTGATTTCACCATGTGTTAAATATGTGTTTTAAGTGGGCTTGGGCGTGTGGGCCAAGGTTTGGGCGAATTGGGCTTAATGTGAGGCTAGCAGCAAAACCAGAATTACCGACACCATTCGAACGCTTACTCGAACGTGGCACGAACATCCGCAATCTGCCTGACGTTCGAACGAAGTAACGAACGCAGCACCAACGAAAACAGTGACCCTTGTTTATTCTGAATTTCCCCTTCCGATGTCCATTTCCCGTGACCTCCGTGACTTAAAAGGAAGTGTCTCCAAAATGAGACTCATCATAGGGACTTATGTGTAAAAATGCAGTGCCTACAACTGTTGCCAAATAAACAACAAATGCGGGTTATTGTTGCGGCTGAGGCAGCAATAGAAGCCATTTGATCGATATATATCTAATTAGATTAGATATAGTTCTGTTAGCAGCTGAGCTAGGCGTTAGCACAGGCTAAAAATTAATGGTCTCATCACGATCCAGATATATACTTTGACTATTCATCTGATTCGTTCGGATCACACATCGTGGCGATGTAATGATCGTATAAATCACATCAGACGATAATCATGCAAATCCGCTGACGAAAGCCTTTCCTCAGCAGTTTGAGTGAACCGTACATAGTTCGGGTGTATGACACTCGAGTGACTGGCTATAGGCCAAGTGATATATTGTTGGACAATTATGACCTATAGCGTCACTATTTGTACAGATCATTGTGTTGTTGTACATATTAACTATGTGACAAAGGAAATTGCTCTTTTATCATTTGTGATTAGATCACCATAGATGTATAAATGATAAAAGGTCCATATAATTAGTTCCTGGATTGAGATGATATGAGACAGTATCAATCCACGAAGGTTTAATCATTAAATATTCCTAGTCGTAGTATTATCGAGATTGGATATCGATAATGCGGAATAGACTAGTATTATATTTGTGTGCGTTGTGAGGGCATAACGGCATAGTTCTCATATATTTGGATATTGGATACTCATGCAAGTGTAATAAGAGGTTGTGTTTTACCGATGGTACGGAAAACAGCTTCGCTCTGGATAGACCCCTCGGAATTCCATTGGTAGTATGACTATGTGTCAATGGAAGTCCGGAATCAGGGTAGGTGTATTTGGTCTTAACCTGAGACTTGCATAGCTAATACTGGCGACATGCTTTAGTTTTGGTCGTCCAGGGCTTTAACTGGTTCTGTGTACGCCTCTGCTGGGTATATTGAGAATCGTAGTGTATTGGGTGTGATGTCAAGACGGAAGTATCACTCCAGTCATAGTGGATATGATGTCACGTAGGATACGGAACTAATGCTCTTAAGTACTGCAGTCATCGGGATGATATGACTAGGTCATATTCATCCGATTATAGAGACTAGTTACCAGACATCCGACATGTGCTTCGTACGGGGCAGACACATTACAGCCCCAGGCCTAGCACGTGACATTCGATACTGGATCGCAATACGCAATACTACGTATACTACGTATACTACGCCTGACATAGATTATATATTCCAGTAAGAATATTTCTGGAGAATTGGGTAGGCACGGTGCTTTGTTAGAAGCCAACCATGTCTTGTAAATCGGTAAGCACTGGTACGAGGTACGCACGTATTCAGATAATCCGATGACCGTATTTACTGCCAACATATCTAGGGATCTCTTGGGTCGCTTCCCAAAGATTCACCGATGACAGTTGATTTAAATTAGAATTAATCTGGGATTAATTAAAAGAGAGAAAATTAATCTAGGATTAATTGAGGTATTATTAATCTGGGATTAAATGTGTTCGGAAGAGAGAGAACGCGATTATTTTGGAATTAATCGGTAGAATAAATTTAATAGTTAAATTTGATTTTTCTATTTAATTTATTCGTATGGGCTAAAATTAATATATCAATATATTAATATGAATTGGATTTCATTACGAAATTAAAGTCGGACTTTAATATGAACGAACGAATTAATTTAGAATTAATTCCTAAACGACGTACGTAATATATTTGCGAGGCATCGTTATTTAATTAAATTAAATTTAATTATTTAGCGACGAAAGTTCGTTTAATCGGATTAAACGGATCCGACTCGCGACAAATGTGCGTAGAGACATTTTGAATTTTGAATTCAAAATTGTGGGGCCCACTTTACACATGTCACACATATGAAGTGGTGGTTGGAAAGTGGTTGGCATTTATGCCAAAACCACTTACTTTCCAACCACTTGGTTTAGGTGAAACCAAATTACCCCAACTACATGGTTTTGGTGAAAAGGGTAAAAACCCTTAAACAAAACCCAAGCCCTCTCTCTTCACACTTAGAACACAACACAAAACCCTAATACACTAAGGAAATGGGCGTGAACAATGGCCTCCCTCTCTTTGATTTTGTTGCAAAATCAACAAAGCTAGCACTTAATGGAATCAACTAAGGTGATAGGGAAACTAACTCAAGGGTTGGAATCATCACTCAAAGCTTGGATCTTGGAGATCTTCATTCACAACTCAAAGCTTGGAATCAACAAATGAAGGATCTTGGAAACCAACTCAAAGCTTGGAATCAACAAGGAAGGATCTTGGAGATCTTCTTCTCAAAATTTGAAAACCTCAAATCTATTCATGTAAGTAATTCTGCAACTTATAATGTATTTATGATCATCTTTTCTTGCTTATTAGATCCTTGGCATGTTCTAGGAACACTAACACCTGTTTCGGTTCCATCCATGACAGAACCGGAACCGAACCATTTAAATTCGATTCTTTCTTTTTAGAACCGAAACCGATCTGGTTCCAACCGGTTTCGGGTAGAATCGGAACCGGTGCTCAGCCCTAATTGTGGGATTCTAATTTGGTTTGTGTTTTAGATTAAAAATTTACACATGTGCTTATTTAGAATAAATTTATATTTTTGTAAAAATCTTTTGATGTTTTCAAAGTGTTTAAGGAAGGTTGGAAGAAATTATGGTTAAAAATCTAATTTCTTTCAACTCAGAGCTGAAGGATATATTGTGAACACAATTAAGAAAAAAAAATAATAGTGCAGCAGCGCACTGTAGTTCATAGTGCGCGCACACTGTAGCACTCGCGTCGCGCACGCGAACTGAAACTTATTTTTATACATTTTTGAGTTTCCGGACTCTGATTCAGACCCAATGTTTTCCTATACACTCATAATGGAATATAATATTCTATTAAATTATTTAAAAATACACCCATATTTTATATTTATGGGTTAGACCCACTTCCGATGCGCGGGGTACCGTTCCGACCCTAGGGGTTGTACATCCGCCCTCACACCGAGACCATACAAGGTTGCACAGGTTAGCCCCAATAGTATTTGGACAATTCATGGCTGTCTAAACAGTGCCTAATTCACTGTTTGGGCAGCCTTTATCCGGTAAGCTCAAAACTCACCGGGTAACGACGTTTTTCATCGTTTTCGCTTATTTTCACTCCGAAATAATTTCTAGAAATTATCAAAACTCCCAAACACATCCAACACATCCAAATGACATATTTTACATCACCAAAAATTCAGAATTTCTAGATCTGAAATAGAATACAAAATAGTCCATAATTCATGCTTTAAATTTAATTTTCACAAGATTAATCTCATTAATCTAATACTCATTCAAAGTCTCCACAAAAGAAGAATCTATAAAAATTTTAGGCATAATAAGAGTGGTCATTACACTATAGAATGAAAACTAAGTTATCCAACAATAAATTGAACGCAAATTATACTAATTAATTCAAAGTATATTTACACAAGCTTAAAGGCACCAAATCCATCATCCAAATTAATAATCCCCAAAATTAGAGAAAAAAAAAACCCTAGAACATTTCTAGATGCTCAAGAACAATAATAGAAATAATTTCTAAGTTAAGAATGTTAGAGATTACCTTTTAATCTTCAAAAGTATTCACCTTTTGTTCTTGACTTATCATTTTCTATCAATCTCTAAACACATTTTGAAACTCCAAAAATGGAATGATTTTCATCCATTACACTTCCAAGGAGAAAGAGAAAATATTTTTTTATTTGGTAGTGGTGTTAGTTGGAAGCCATTTTGGTCAAAGGAAAAAATAATTTTATTTAACAAAAAAATGCTTGACAAAAAAGCTTTCCACATGGCAAATATTTAATCATATACTACGTTAATATATATTAAATAAAATCCATGCTTTAAACATGTAAAGTTAAATAACAAAAATTCAACATCACTTTAATAAAGACAAAAGTTATTTACTTTGCAAGTGTCATCAAATAATTTACCAAATAATGTTTATCTAATCTAATTATGTATCAAATATAAATACACATTATAACGACCAAAAGATTATTAGGGTTGGTGCTCGGAGCACCAATCTGAATCTTATTTATGTCTGATTCATGAAAATGAACAATTAGTTTTTCCATAATATTACATATTAATGGTTTCACCTCTTATTTTTATATACATATTGGATCTAATAGCTATTAAGATTGAAAATAAATCTGATTTAGTGATATGTATATATTAGACAAAGACCTCAGGATTTACAACGTAGTGCGCAATTATAATGTAATTTGTAATTGATAGTGGGAAGTGTCACTATAAGTTATATATTCTCAAATAAAGTTCTTGGTCAATATTTATTAACACGGGTCAGATAGTAAAATCTGTTAAGACCAGTACATGTCGTATATCGAGACTTGGTCTGATGGTTTATTCGGCCAAAAACGTGTTTTATGCTATTTTACGAAAAAAATATTTTCGTAAATGTTTCGCGATATTTTTTAAATTATTTATGTCATTATATGTTATCAGAAATAATATGTTTAGGTGAAATATGAATGCATTATTCATATGGGATATTAAATAATTTATTCAGTAAGTTTAAAATTTTAAAGTTACGATTTCGCCCGAACCGCGCCTTCCGCTGCAACAAAAATACCTCGGCATGTGTAAATTTGTTTATCGATTAAACGATCCGAATTAACTAATTTAATTCAATAAAATATTATGAATAATCAGTATTATCCATAGCGCGTTGCCTAAATGCTCAACGAGTACACTTCATATTGTTAGACTCTCTAAGTTCAGGTACATCCGTCATGAAATCCAATTTCGTGTCCATAATTCACCTGCTCGTAAATTATGACGATTACAGATTATCTCGCTGAACTATGCAAGTCGAGATCATCACATATGTATAATCCATCTGTCACAGGCTATCCATATTATACCCGGATATAGATGAGAATGTCAAATCCCTAAGGTATAATATAGTCGACTCATAAATTTACGATCTATAAATAACACTCAGAACTCGCTTCCGAAATATACCACAGCCATGGATTTAATAGATCGTAAACATGTATCTCAAGTCTAAGGATCATTATACTAGGGGTGTTCACGGGTCCGGTAGGGTTTTTCAATTTTTTTTTACCCGATCAGGTCTGGTCATTCGGGTCTTTTGACCTGAAACCCGAAATTGAAGGAGGTGACCAGCGCGGTTCGGGTCGCAACGGGTCGGGTCAAAAAATAGCGGGTCGGGTCGCATAATATGCAGTAAATATAATATATATATATATATTTTATTGATACAAATTTTATAAGATATACGTGTAGTTGAAATGGTAAAATCTGAGATTAATTTGTATTTAATCTCAGGTTTGAATCACACCACCAACAACCTTTTCTTTTTTGAAAAGAAAGAAAAAATAAAATTTTTAGAATTTTGATTGTGGGACGTGATGAAAAAGAATCGGTTCACTATATGTGCGTTCTTGTAGCGTTTGAAAATGCGTTCGAATGGTAGACAGAAGGTTCGCGTTCATATAGCATTCGAGAACACGTTCGAACGGGACAAGACCTGATGCATGATAAAATAAAACACATACGCGTTTGAGTGGCATTCGTAAATGCGTTCGAACGGACTGAGACATAATGCATACATTCGTGTAGCGTTCGAAAATGCGTTCGAACGAGATTACCAAAATGGCATCTGAAATGACAAAAACACATGCATAGATTGAACAAATACACAATGTAGGACCTCGTGTGCCCAATTTAACACATCTCACATTCAATCGAGTGCACCTCGTCTGGCGCGGAAAACATCGTGGTAAAGGTAGCCTTTAGGCATTTCCCTCGAATAGAGGACCTTTAATCCACCCTAATTAGCCCATGCGCACTAGAATGCAATGCATACGTAAATAAAGCAATGATATGCAAAGGGTAAATGACATAATAAAAGGCACGGAAAAACATCATGGTAAAGGTAGCCTTCAGGCATTTCCCTCGAATAGAGGACCTTTAATCCACCCTAATTAGCCCATGCGCATTATATTACAATGGATACAAATGAATGAGACGATAATGTGGAACTCCGTATGTCCGATTAAACATATCTCACATTCAATCAAACATACTTCGTCTGGCGTGGCAAAACATCGTGGTAAAGGTCGCCTTTAGGCATTTCCCTTGAATAGATGACCTTTAATCCACCATAGTTAGCTCATGTGCATTATGTCACAATGCATAGAAAGTAAAGACAACAATATAGAACTTCGTATACTCGATTAAACATATCTCACATTCAATCAACATACTACTTCGTCCGGCGCAGTAAAGTATTGTCGTAAAGGTAGCCTTTTAGACATTTCTTCCCTTAAATAGAGAACCTTTAGACCAACATATTAAGCCCATGCGCACTATATCATCAATACATAATCAAGTAACGTGCGGAAAGTAAAAGACGGAATATAAAATGCGAATAATAGACGAACAAGATACAAAAAGCAAAGTAAAACATATGCCGTTTGCTCAAGTGGTACGTGGAGTTGTTACCCAAGTACAGACCGCACTAAAGTCCATTCGGATTTGGCAACGAAATTTACGTCTGGGTTTCCATCCTATATACCACAAGAGACGACACATTTTCCCATCCATTCAAAGGCCACAACATGCATCCACAAGCGACTCTTATGCGAAGAAAATAAATAAAACAATTAAAAGATGAATGAAAATAAATAAGAAAAATGCCCTTAGGTCTAACCTTTTAAATCATCTCTCAGAAGTACGGTACACGGTCGTCGGAAGGGTTGATGCTCCGCAACTCCTCCGGTTCACTGGTTCACGTCTTTCCTCACTGTTTCACCGTTCGGGCTACTATTTTCACTCTGTTTCACTGATGTTTCCACTCGCTATTTTCTCTGTTTTTGTTCACTATTTTGGTTGTATTTTGGGACTGTTTCGGGGATGGTTTAAGGCAGTGTGGGGCTGTGATTCTGAGGTAGTTTGAGGCAGTTTTGATGGACAGTTTGTGCATGGATATGGGGACTGTTTGAAGGGCTCTGTGGCGTGAATTTAGAAGGCTATTTTAAGGGCTGCTACGTGGTTACGTGGTCATGGAAGTGAGTGTTTTCTGTTCAGGGACGTGAATGGCGTGGACAGGGGCTTGTTACGTGGTCAGTTAAGTGAGTGTGTTGTTGTTGACTGCTTATGCATGAGTGTGCTGTCGAATGAAGGCTGAAGCGTGAAGTTTTGTGAACAGAGGGGTTGTATTGGCGATGTGGGAGTGGTAGTTTGTCGCTTGTGTGAGGGCTGATCGTGGGTTCTTTATTTGTTAGTGGAGGCACATTTTTTGGCACATAGGGGCCTGCTTATGTGTTGGCTTTGTGGGCAGTTATGAGGGTTGTTTTGTTGTCTATTTGTGTTTGTCTTGTGCCGTTGTAGAAAGATGCAAGGGAGAAGATGGCATAGGTCTTAGGGTTGTTATTTCGTGGCTTGTTTCACGTGGAGCTGCATGGAGAAGAGGGCATTCGGTGGATTGTTTATTTGGTCAGAGAAGGTTTTGCTTTGTGGGTCAATGACTTTTGTTATTGGTTTTTGTGAGTTGATTCCTTTGTTTTTATGTGTGCGTCAGTTCAGTGGAGGTGTCGAGTGTTTTAGGGTTTTATCATGGTCTGAGGTGATAGAGAGAAGTGAGAGGGCTGAGCCTGATGATGGAGAAGTGTCTAGGGTTTATTATTTGGTGTTTTTGCCGTGAGTCCTCCCCCTAGGGTTTAGTTTGTGTTATATTTTATAGTAGGGTATTAGGGTTATGCATGGGTTTTGAAAAGGAAACAATATCAAGTAGTTTATGTGTGTATTTAATTTGATTATTTTAGGCAAGAATATTTATATTTTTCGTGGGGAATTTCTTTAAATTGGTAGGTGATTTATTTAATTAATTGGATTTAATTTTAATTTAATTAATTTAATTTAATTTAATTTAATTTAATTTAATTTGTGACATGTGCTTTAAATGTTTTAATTATTATTGGATGTGATTTAATGGGCTTAGGCTAGGTGTGTTTGGTGTGTGGTTTGTGGGGGTTTGGGCAAAGGGGATGTTTTAAAACAGAGGTCCAACAAGCGAACCTGAAGCTAAACAAGCGAATTAAATCAAAAAAAGTACTAATTTCTGACTTTTCCCTTCCGACGTCCGTTTGTCGCGACTTCCACAACTTAAAAGGTAATATCTCCATATGAGACTCATCATCGGGACTTACATGCAAAAATGCAGTGTCTACAGTCGCCCCCACTTTGATGGGACTTGTGCAGTGTGTGACAATGACAATCCTATCAAAGTTGTGCAATGAATTTTTACTTACCTGGTTCGCCAGCTGCCACCTGACTTGCCTGCTACATCGAGCTGAGTTGATGACGCAGTGGACCTCGATCTTGGGATGCATCCCAATAACTGCAACTGACAACAGGGGCCTCGACCCTGGGACGCATCCCAATACCGCTGACAATGTGGGTCACGACCCTGGGACGTATCCCCAAAACTGATGATGTAGGGGGCCAACGACCCTGGGATGCAACCCGATAACTGCAACCGACAATGAGGGCCTGGACCCTAGGACGCATCCCTATACCGCTGACAATGTGGGTCACGACCCTGGGACACATCCTCAAAACTGATGATGTAGGGGGCCAACAACCTTGGGACGCATCCCGATAACTGTAACCGACAACGGCGGCCTCGACCCTGATACGCAACCCGATAACGTTGACAATGTGGGTCACGACCCTGGGACGCATCCCCAAAACTGCTGATGATGTGGGTCACGACCCTGGGACGCATCCCCAAAACAGCTGATGATGTGGGTCACGACCCTGAGACGCATCCCCAAAACTGCTGATACTGATGTTGATGTGGATGTGGGCCTAAACCCTGAGACTCATCTCCAAAACTGATACTGGCGTGATGAGGGCCTCAACCCTAGGACTCCTCCCTAAAACTGATATTGATGTGTTGTGGGCCTCAACCCTGGGACTCATCCCTAAAACTGATGCTAGTATGGGCCTCGCCCCCAAAATGATATCGATATGGGCCTCGCCCCCAAACTGATGCGGATGTGGGCCTCGCCCCCAAACCGATGCTGATGTGGGCCTCGCCCCCAAACTGATACTGACAATGTTACCGTGGGCCTCGCCCCCGGGACTCATCCCCAAAACTGATACTGACAATGCTGATGTGGGCCTCGCCCTAGGGACTCATCCCCAAAACTGATGCTGATATGGGCCTCGCCCTCAAACCAATGCTGATGTGGGCCTCGCCCCCAAACCGATGCTGATATGGGCCTCACCCCTAAACTGATACTGATGTGGGCCTCGTCCTCAAATTGACGCTAATGTGGGCCTCGCCCCCAAACCTATACTGATCTGGACCTCACCCCCAAACAGATGCTGATATGGGCCTCGCCCATAAACTGATACTGATGTGGGCCTCGCCCCCAAACTGATGCTGATATGGCCTCGCCCCCAAACCGATACTGATGTGGGCCTTGCCCCTAAACTGATACGGATGTGGGCATCGCCCCCAAACTGATGCTGATATGGGCCTCGCCCCAAATCGATGGTGATGTGGGCCTCGCCCCAGGGACTCATCCCCAGAACTGATGCTGATACTGCTGATGTGGGCCTCGCCCCAATGACTCATCCCCAAAACTGATACTGATACTGATGTGGGCCTCGCCCCCGGGACTCATCCCCAAAATTGATACTGATGTGGGCCTCGCCCCTAAACTGATACTGACGTGGGCCTCGCCCCCAAACTGATACTGATGTGGGCCTCACCCCAAACTGACACTGATATGGGCGTTGCCCCAAACTAACACTGACGTGGGCCTCGCCCTAAACTGATACTGACGTGGGCCTCACCCCCAAGCTAATACTAATGTGGGCCTCGACCCTGAACTGACACTGATGTGGGCCTCGACCCTGGGACTCATCCCCAATACTGATACTAGTGATGTGATGGTTCATTCCAACATACCGCACTGCCTCTCACGAGATAATCTTGATAGCTAAACATATTTTCGTCCTCTACGGATGCTTCTCGTCGAAACCAAAGAACCTTCAAAGTACTTAATACACTTAGATCCTCTCGTCTGAATGAGTGATCTGAACTAGACTCCTAGTGTGTGTGTCAAGGCTCTTTCGCAGCTTAATCCTTAAGTAAGCCAACTCAATGATTTTTTCTCGGAGAATCGGATCAGTGGATCTAACCAACATAGTGTTTGACAATTATGACCCATAGCATCACTATTTGTACAGATCATGGTGTTGTTGTACAAATTGACTATGTGACAAAGGAAATTGCCCTTTTATCATTTGTAATTAGATTACCAAGATGTATAAATGATGAAAGGTCCATATGATTAGTTCCAGATTGAGATGATATGAGACAGTATCAATCCACGAAGGTTTAATCATTAAATATCCCTAGTCGGAGTATTATCGAGATTGGACATGGATAATACGTAAAAGACTAGTATTACACTTGTGCACGTTGTGGGAGCATAACGGCATAGTTCTCATATATTTGGGTATAGGATACTCATGCAAGTGTAATAGGAGATTGTGTTTATCGATGGTACGGGAACAGCTTCGCTCTGGATAGACCCCTCGCAATTCCATTGGTAGTATGACTATGTGTCTTTGGAAGTCTGAATCAGGGTAGGTGTATTTGGTCTTAACCTGAGACTTGCACCACTAATACTTGCAACAATCAATATACTTTGGTTTTGGTCATCCAGGGCTTTAACAGGTTCTGTGTACGCCTCTTCTAGGTATATTGAGAATCGTAGTGTATTGGGTGTGATGTCAAGACGGAAGTATCACTCCAGTCATAATGGAGATGATGATCACGTAGGATACAAAACTTGTGCTCTCTTATGTACGGCAGTCATCGGGATAATATGACTAGGTCATGATTATCCGATTATAGAGACTAGTTACCAGTGATCCGATATGTGCTTCGTACCAGGCAGACACAATTCCAGCCTCAGGCCTCGCACATGACATCTGATACTGGATCGTAATACGCAATACTACGTATACTACGCCTGATATAGATAACATATTCCAGTAAGAATATTTCTGGAGAATTGGGTAGGCACGGTGCTTTGCCAGAAACCAAACATGTCTTGTAAATCGGTAAAAACGTAGTACTAGGTACGTACGTGTTTGGATAGTCCGACGACCGGATTTACTGCCAACATATCCGGGGATCTCATGGGTCGTTTCCCAAAGATTCACCGATGACGTATGACTCGCACTTTATTAATCTGAGATTAATTATAAGAGAGAGAAAATTAATCTGAGATTAATTACGGAGATATTTTATCTAAGATAAAATATTATTTAAAGAGAGAGAACGATTAATTTGGAATTAATTGATAAAATAATATATTCGATATATTATACGAAATTGGATTTCGATGCGGAATTAAAATTAGATTTTAATTCGGGCGAACGAGTTAATTTAGAATTAATTCGTTAGCGATGTGAATAGTAATTTTGCTAGGCATAATTATTTAAATAAATTTGATTTAATTACGTTGCAACGGAAAATTCGTTAATTCGGAATTAGCGAACCCGAGCCCGGGAGTGTTTGCGGGCCCACTCGCATTTCGAATTCAAGTGCGGCCCACAAGTCACATCAAGCGTCAAATCATTAGTCACTTTGATTGATGTGATGTCTAGTCACTTTGAGTGATTGACAACATGTCACTATTGATTGATGGTGGTGGTTGGATGAATTAAAAGCCATTTACCATTTATTTGATTTTTTGGTATTTGACTTTTGTTTTAGTGTATTAGATACACAATCAAAACAACCTAACAAAAAAACTCATTTTTCTCTCTTCTCACTCTCTTCTCTTTCTCGGCTTTGAGGCCATTTTCTTCTTTTTTCACTGCAATTGCCGTGAGCCAAGGAGAAGCTTAGGTGTTTTGTGGCAAAAATTACCGAGTGCTAGCACACTTCCGGAGTCTTGCGAAAGTGATAGGGAAACCCACCCATGGGCATGGAATACACTACACAAAGCTTGGAGCTAGGAGGACATCCATGGCCGAATTCTTGGAGCACAAAATGAGCCTTTACCGTGAGCATCATGGACCAAAAGCTTGAAGATTTTTGTGTTCAACGCATAGCCAAATCCGATCAATGTAAGTATGATTCTGTCATTCTTCATTGTTGTATTCGCACATGTTTCTTGCTTGAAATTGATCTTGGGACTAATCTTGAAACCCAACACCTAGATGTCTTGATCACACTCTGTGATTACTTCCTCGTACTCAACATGATATGGTTTTCTTCTTTTTTTCTCTTGTCTCTTTCTCTTCATTTTGAACTTTCTTTTTCTTTTTTCTTTTTTCTTTTTTTCAGAGACTTTTCTTTATTTCCAACCATATCATATATCGTAGCAAAAGTAAACTAGGGTGGACATCCAGGCAAACGGTCATTCACTGATCCATCATCTCTTCAACTAGTCATCTTGCCGACTACTCTGGCTTCCACCACTAAGATCCCGTGATCAAGTGCTCGCGAGTCTAGCTGAGATCAACTATTCAAAATACCGGAAGAGAGCACATCTTGCACTCATCGTTTCTAAGGTTTCTCCCTACAGCAAACAATGTCATCACTGGACATATGTCTAACCATCAAAGACTTCTCTATCTTTTTTTTTTTTTTTCACTCACTCCACGGAATTCTTCCTTTCAACCGCTGATAATGTGGGCTTCGCCCCTGGGATCCATTCCTGAAACTTATACTGATATGGGCCTCAACCCTGGGATTCCTTCCTGAGACTAATACTGATGCGGGCCTCAACTAGGTGATTCATTCCTGAAACTGATACTGATTTTGATTCATTCATGAGACTGATGTGAGCTTCAATCCCATGATTCATTCCTGAAACTGATATTAATTCTGATTCATTCCTAAGACTGATGTGGGCCTCAACCCCATGATTCATTCCTAAAACTGATGACAATGTACTGTTGCTGCTTCTGGTTGGCTTGCATTTGCCGCTTTCTCCTTTTCTCCGTTGAAACCTGTGAATACAAAGAAAACAAAAGACAAAAAGAATGCAAGTGCGTTACGTGTATGCATGCATGCATGGATGAATTTCATATCCCGTTGGATTAGGTCTTCTATCAATTCCTTTGGTAACTGCTTGGTATTCTTTCCCTCAGGCAAAATACTGCTTCAATCTATCCACATTGATCGGCTCGGTAAACTCATTCCCTTCTAAATCTGACAGTCTCATTGCCCCATTTCCCATCACTTTCTGGACTATGTAGGGTCCTTCCCAGTTGGGTCTGAACTTCCCATCGAGTCTGTCGTCGACGGCTTTGACTGCTTAAGTACCAAATCACCCTTTCGGATCTTGGTAGGACGCACCTTCTTGTTGAATGCCCGAGCCAACCTCTTCTGGTGTATCTGCATGTGATGTAAGGACTTCATCCTCTTCTCATCAGTGCTAACTGTTCAAATCTCTGCGAGGTCCATTCTTGTTCAGGTAACTTTGTTTCTGCTAATACCCGCATGGACTGTATCTCAACTTCCACCGGTAGTACTGTTTCCATTGCCTTCAAGCTTCTTCTTTTCTCGGAAACCTAAGCTGGATGCCATTCGCTTATCTCTCTATCCTTGCCGTAAGGTTTTCTGTTTCTCAGTTTCCTTTTCCCTGATATTCATGTTTGCTAAACCCTTCTTGACAAACCCTTTTTTTTCTAACCCAACGGATATCTATGATGGCTTTTAAGACAAAGGGGTTAACATGATGCGTGTATGCATGAGATGCGTGCGATTCATGGAATATATAAGTCGGCCCATTACCATTTTAAAGCATTTAATCATACTATTGCGAGGTGCAAACTTGTCCCAGTTGAAAAAGGCCCAACAGGTTTACACTTTTGCGATAACATAGCTAAACAACTTCAAATGATAAGAGGTCTAAACATAAAGTGGCCCACCGGCATTTTAGAAGCTTTTGGATCAATTATCATAAAGCACAGGCTTGTCCTAGTTTAAATGGCCCAACAAGCCTATACCTCATGTCAAAAAGTCCAACTGAATCCAAATGGCAATGATCCCAAACATAAGCATAAAGAAATAATTTCTACAGAGTGGCCCATCGGTATTTCAGAAGCTTTTGGCTCAATTATCATAGGATACGAACTCGTCCCAGTTTAAATGGCCCAACAAGTTCGCATTTCTGACAAGAAGTCCAACTACATCCAAATGAGGATGGTTCACAAGCACAAGGAAATAGTTGATATAGGTCATACAACTCCGGTCTTCGTGGGTTTATAGGGGTACGGACAAAGGCTCTCGTTGACAAAGGGTTACCCACAACTAGGTCTCCCCACTCAAGGGTTTGAGCGACCAAGTGGGCGTACCTTTTTATACACTAAGGTACATGCCAACGAGTTATGGTGCGTGACTGACTGTCAAATGGATTTCCCGTTGTAGATTCCCCAGAGGGAGGGCGGAGCGAACTCTCTTAAAAACCCAAGCCTCTTAGGCTCTTATCGCTTGGTGACAGGAATAAACAACGAGTCCTCCAAATTAGTCCATCATAGTAGGCTACGAGTACATGATTATCTAGGTGCCTGCACAACTTTTCCTTATAGAAAGGTAGTGAATGAAGGAAGACACCAAACCATTACCTAGCTCAAAAAAGTGCCCTTGATTAAACCCCTTTTAACCCACAGTAAAAACGGTTAATTAAAGCACAAATCCAAACATTACAAGACATTATTTTGAGGCCGATTCTCTATCCCCCAGTGGAGTCGCCAGACTATAGGACACATACGTGGACGACACATGCTGTTCCGAGCGGCCCGATCGGGAGTACGGAATAGCCCGCAGGGGAACTAAACTGGAGAAATAACATGGAGTCGCCACCCGGTGTGAACCGGGAAAATGATTTAATGCCGCACTCACCCAACGCAAGGGAAGACCTCAAACCGTTGGGTTCGGAATGGTCACTTACTTATGGCACTTGTAATGAAAGGATTTGTACAATAATCTGACCAAGCCTAAGCAACATATATTTCCAAGGATAATCTACTCCTAAGTTCGCATGTATAAAATAAATCATCATAACGACAAACATACGATATCACACAATAATCTCATGATCATGTTGAATCATCAAACATGAAAAAATAAATAACAACCTAAACATAAACATAAATTGAACGCCTATTGTGAAAGAAGATAACCAAATCATACATAGAGGAATAACGTATTAACGGCTAAATCATGCTTAAGAAACAAGTAACATTCTAACGACCTAATCATGCTTAAGAAACAAGTAACATACTAACGACCTAATCATGCTTGAACACAATCTCATGAACACATCAAATAGATAAATACGGGAATACAAATAGATGAGAACAGTAAAAGTGTCAATAGTGGAATGATATGATTAATTACATAATGCAAGAGAAATCACCCAAGAAACAATCATGCATGAGACATGATGAAAAGGAATCGGTTCACTGTATGTGCGTTCATGTAGCGTTTGAAAACACGTTCGAACGGTAAATAGAAGGTTCGCGATCATATAGCGTTCGAGAACGCGTTCGAACGGGACAAGACCTGATGCATGATAAAAAAAATGCATGCGTGTTCGAGTGGCGTTCGTAAACACGTTCGAATGGACTGAGACATAATGCATACGTTCGTGTAGCGTTCGGAAATGTGTTCGAACGAGATTACCAAAATGGCATCTGAAACGAAAAAAACACATGCATGGATTGAACAAATACACTGTTGGACAATTATGACCCATAGCGTCACTATTTATACAGATTACGGTGTTGTTGTATAAATTAACTATGTGACAAAGGAGATTGCACTCTTATTATTTGTAATTAGATCACCTAGATATATAAATGATAGAAGGTCCATGTGATTTGTTCCTGGATTGAGAATGATATGAGACAGTATCAATCCACGAAGGATAAATTATTAAACATCCCTAGTCAGAGCATTATCGAGATTGGACATTGATGAATGCGTAAAAGACTAGTATTACACTTGTGCGCGTTGTGAGGGCACAACGTCATAGTTCTCATATATTTGGGTATAGGATACTCACGTAAGTGTAATAGGAGGTTGTGTTTCACCGATGGTACGGGAAATAGCTTCGCTCTGGATAAGACCCCCTCGGAATTCCATTGGTAGTATGACTATGTGTCTATGGAAATCCGAAATCAGGGTAGGTGTTTTTTTTTGTTTTAACTTGAGACTTGCACCGCTAATACATACGACAATCAATATACTTTGGTTGAGGTCGTCCAGGGCTTTAACCAGTTCCTGTGTACGCCAATTCTGGGTATATCGAGAGTCATAGTGTGCTGGGTGTGATGTCGAGAGGGAAGTGTCACTCTAGTCATATGGAGTTGATGATCGCGCAGGGATACATAACTGGTTCTCTAAATAAGGTTGCAACCGTCGGGATAATATGACTTGGTCATGATTATCCGATATTAAAGAGACTAGTTGCTTGTAATCTGATATATGCTTTGTACGGTGCAAACATTGTACCAGCCCCATGCCTCGCATGTGATCATCCGATACTGGACAGAAATACGCAATACTACATATACTATGCCTGATACCGATCCTTTATTCCTGTAAGGATGTTTCCGGAGAATTGGGTAGGCATGGCGCTTTGTTAGAGGCCAACCTTGTCTTGTAAATCGTATAAACATAGTACGAGGTACTTCCATGTTCGGATAGTCCGACGACCGAATTTACTGTCAACATATCTGGGGATCTCATGGGTCGCTTCCCAAAGATTCACTGATGACGTATAACTCGCACTCTAAATTAATCTGGGATTAATTAGATGAGAGAGAAAATTAATCTGGGATTAATAGCGGAGATATATTATCTGAGATAAAATATCATTTAAATAGAGAGAACGATTAATTTGGAATTAATCGGTAAATTAATATATTTGATATATTAAACGAAATTGGATTTCGACGCGGAATTAAAATTAGATTTTAATTCGGGCGAGTGAATTAATTTAGAATTAATTCGTTAGCGACGTAAATAGTGACTTCGCTAGGCGTAATCATTTAGTTACAACGCAACAGAAAATTCATTAATTTGGAATTAGTGAACCCGAGCCCGAGATTATTTGCGAGCGCATTCGCATTTCGAATTCGAGTGCGGCACGTCAAATCAAGCGTCAAATCGCTAGTCACATCAAGCGTCAAATCACAAGTCACTTTGAGTGATGTGACTTGACAACTTGATGGATTGAGTGAAGTGAGTGGTTGGGGCCTTAATGGTTTGACTTTTAAAAGCCAAAATTCAAGTGAAATTCATTTGAAATTCAAATGTGTGTATATATTACACAAATTTGGAAACCAACCAAAACATTATATCTTCCTCTCATCTCTCTCATCTCACGCCCAAAGGGTAAAAAATGCTCACTATCTTCTTCAAATGTCGAGCAGTGTGGGGAGCTTGGAGTGTGATTTTGTGGCAAAATCACAAGTGCTAGCACACTTACGAGACTTGCGAAGGTGATAGGGAAGTCTACCCATAAGCCGGGAACCGTTCGACGAAGCTTAGAGCTTGACGAAGGACCATAACGAAGGTCAAAATAGTGAGTTGTTTCAGCTCACTGCCGAACCAGTGAGGAGAAGAAAGAAAAGTTTAGTTCGCCTTCGTGTCGCTCAACCGCTCGATGTAAGTATTCCGTGACTTCTCGAATGTATTCACTTATGTTTCATGCTTGATTTGTGATCCTTGGGACCCTTAGATTTGCCAACAATGGTATCAGAGCTTGGTTAAAAGCATGAAATTAATTTAGGGCTTAAAATTGGGCAAACTTGATTTTGAGCATGATTAATTAAATTGGATGGATTAGTATGCTTAAATGTGTTTGAATTAAGGATTGATTGGATCAATTTGTTAAAATTATGTTTGGAACAAATTTCCCCAATTTCTTTGAGTTGGCTGAATGGTCTTCCCCCTAAAATGTCTTGGGATTTTTGATTTTTGACAATTGGATGTGTTGGAAATCATTCGGGATGATGATTTAATGTCGATTGTGAAATTAATTGGATTGAATTCGAATCGGACGTAAAATCCCCAAATTGCCGAGAGCATTAGAAGCATGATTGGGTTTGATTTTTGTTAATTTGTGTTGGACACTAATTTTTGTAGATGAGCATGATTAATTAGCCTAATTTATGTTTTGGAAATAATGATATGGGTGATTAATTATTTTAATACACTTTGTTAATTAAATGGGAAATTTTGAATTTTTGTGTTTAATTAAATTGGGCTTGAAATTGTATTTGGGCTTAAATGTTGTTATTGGGCTTGATGGGCTTTGTTGTACAAAGTTGGGTTAAGGTAAATTGGATTGGATCCAATTGGGCCCAAAACCGCATCCATAAAGCCCAAATACGACTTAATGAACCTTTAAAGTTTAATTGGGCCTAATGGGCCAAGATTGATTTCTAGGCTTATGGGGTAACTCCCGGATTGGATTTTGGTTATTCGGTTTGACCCGAGTTGACCAAAAGTCCACGCCTCAAGAAATTAATTAAAAGCCCATTGGACTTTAATTAAATTAACGTTGGACATTAATCGGGCTTTGAGACCCTTAGCGATTAAATTTGGAATTTAAGTCGTAAAAGTTCATTATTAAGTGTAATATTTAATTTGGAATTAAATAGTGAATTAGAATTAAATACAAATTGAATTGGATTTAATTGTGTAGTTTAATTTAATTCGAGAATTCGTACTTTAAGTACTTATTCACAAAAACGAGTTTGACTCGAGCAAAATCAAATCGTTGTTTGAACATTGGATGATCACTAATTATCAGATTAATTAATTTGATTAGATTGATTGATAACATGCTGTGTGAATACATGGTTGCGATGCATGAATAATGTATATCAGATGGATATTAGATGGGTGGGACAATTTTAGAAATTGTGTAATAAATTTGATTTATTAATTGGACCTGCGTGTCCAGCCTTATTACCTCTCATTTCTTTGTATTCTCTTCTCACATATTCCCCTCAATGTAAATGAGGTTTCTTTAGAAGTGTAGTGTAACGGATAGAAGTAATACATGTGCTAGCGGGAGAGAGAAATGGAGAGATTTGATCTAGGATCAATGTGTAAAGTATCCATCCGCATATCATTATTATTTTTCATATGCGCTTTATTATGTGTTTAGAATGCATGTTTAAGGGTGTATGAAGATGATACCTTAACACAGATAATAAATTGGTTGTCAATTTGCACGCGAAAAACCCTCGCAATATATTAAGCGTCTTTCCTTCCATTGAGTGATTCTCACTCAAGATCCGAGACGACATTGGTTTGTTGGCCAAAGTCAAGGCCTTTGTCTGTCGAAGATGTGTTTGAATCACGAAGGCTTTGTTACAAGTTGGTGTCTTGTCCAAGTTGTGGTTTGTTGACCAAAATCAAGACCACTTCTTGTCCATCGACATTGATTACGAAGCTTTCCATGGTCAATGGGTCGCGCTTAACTGGGATCACTAAGTTTGTTGTGCCAAAGCCAAGGCTTAGTTGATTCAGAAGAAAATTGTTAGGTAATACATTGGATGTATTGGCATATATGAGATATATGTTTCGGACTTGGATGTCCCCCTACCGGATCTAGGAATTGGATTGGATCCAATTGATCTTAGAGATCTACCTAGTTAATTATCATACAATTTGTTGGCCAAATTCAAGATTGTGTGATATTTAACGGGATCCTAGCCCACTAGGAAATGCGGTTTCCCGAGTACTCGACAGAGGGTTAGAGGCTCGCCGAAAAATAGTGGGAGGCAAGAATTGAATTCGCAATATTTGTTCAATTACTTGCCATACGCGCTCAAACAAACATCATTCGTCAAATAAATTAAATGTTAGTTGGACTAATATTTAAATGTTGTTTTAATAAATAGTTGGACTATATATTCAAACTATTCATTTATAGTTGATTTGCAATTGGATTATAGTAATCAATATAATTGATTTTATCTATTAAATTATAGTTGATTAAATAGTTGGACTATTGTAATCATTATAATAAATAGTACCAAAATCGTTGATTAAATAGTTGGACTATTAGAATCAAGATAAAATTGAAATATTGGCATTTAAAACATAATCCTAGGGAAAATGTATTTAAATGGTTTAATTTTCAAAAGTGGGAATTATTTCAGGATGGTCCTGGAAAATAATAAGTTATTTTATTTGATAAAATAATATATTAGGCCTAAGCCCGGAGTTAAGCAAACAGTAGAGCATAATCTTTGGAAGATTATGTGATGATAACTTTAGTGCTTAATCCATTATACTTACCGCAGTAAACTCCTTAATTTCTGAATCAGAACTAAGGATTAGATCCTTAAAGTATGATACCGAAATTGAAGGATCTTCATAAATCTATACTTAGATTTTAGAAGTACTAAAATTGCAATAATAACTCTTGGAGAGTTAATGACTAATCTCAAGGAGATAAAGTCAAAGTTTTCAATTAGATAAGTAGCGCAAGGCGCACCTTACTTCGATATTCTAGAAAGCCAAGGCTTGGCCAAAGGCTTCTGGAGTGTTGAAATGGGCAAAGGCAATATCATTATAATCTTCTGGGAAGACAAAGGACATATCCCAAAATGTCTGCTTAATTGTGGCAAACAAGATCGCGGAAGCGTGACTACCGTTTGGACAAAGCAGACATGAAGGAATTGAAGAACGAGCAAGGCTCTGCCTTCAAATGTGTGTGTCATAAATATATTCACTACTAGTATTAAAATTAGATTTTGGATACTTAGTGTGATATATATATTGATGATCAGAATCTGTTTTGAACAGGATATTGACTTCAATTGAGATTTAATCTGCGAATTGGAAACGGGACGAAAGTCGCTGTTTTAACCGTAGATACCTAATTTTAGGAACTACCTTCGGGTGTGTACTTAAATTTGGGAACTGTTATAATGTAACTAGTTTGACTAGATACATTATCTCTATATCAGTGTTTGACCCACTGCGGGTGAACCTTTATATTCTAGAACACTAAAGTGTTTTATTATATAAAAATGATATTGAGATAAACACATTAGATGTGAATAACAACATTTATATTGTGAATATAAATAAATCTCAAATATATGACATGACAAACAAATAGCTCAAACTGATTTGATTAGGTGAAACTAATTGTGGCATTGTTGTCAGGGACACAATCAAACAAGACTCGTATATCCGCACTTTTGAAGTGTGGGTACTAGGACTAATTTGATTCTAATCAAATAAAGTCTACGAATCTAGTTTATTGGGAAAAGTGCCTAAAACACTATTTACTTGGTAAAAGTGCAAATGCCACCGACCTGTTAGCCCTAGTTCATAGTGAAGCAAATGGGCCCATGTCTAGCTAGGCTAGAGGTGGATATGAATATTTCGTGACCTATACGGTTGTGGCATCGCGTAATGGTTATGTGTTTCTTTTAGAACACAAATCGGAAACTCTTACAGTTTCGACATGAAATAGACAAACAGATCGGCTAAAGTATTATACCGTCACGGTAAGACCGTAATGGAAATTACTTAAGCAATAAGTTTCTAGTATACTTGAAAGATTATAGTATTCTTTCAATTAGGACTCCTCCCGGAACACATCATAGTTGACGGTGTGTCCGAACCGAGTAACCGAATTTTGTTAGACATGATAAGGTTAATCATGAGTCGCTCTGAGCTACCATTTCCTTCAACGGATAAGTTTAAATAGTGCAAAAACTTATTTAGAATAAGGTTCCATTAAAATCTGTTAGACAGCTTTCATATTAGATATGAACGGGAAACAAACTGGGTTTCACATTCCTGTAGATTTGGGTATGCTAGGCATATGTTTGGATGATACCAAACTAAAACCCAAATTGGATAAGTGCCAATTGTAGGCTATCCTAGGGATACCATAAGTATAATACTTATACATCTCATTAGAGAACAATTAGATTGTTGCTCACCATGCGGTTTTCCTAAGAATGATACCGATATGCAGTAGTAAGTGGGAGGATAGTAAAACTCGATGAAAATCGGAGTAATACTATTCAAAGGCACTGAATCCTAATGGAACAGAAATAGTTCATCTAAGGATGAAACTATTACCATTAATCTTTCGAATACACAAGAACCACGTATGTCGGAGAGAGTCAGAAAACAACCTGGGGTATGGGTTTCTGATCTCACCTCATAAAGATGTCTATCTTATTGAGGTATACCAACTGACTACGTATGAGGAAGTGATACAAGGTATCGACTCCCTATTATGACAAAGTGTCATGAATGCGAAATGGATTCCATGTATATCAATATGTTTAGAACTAGTTGATGTACCGCAAGGAATTATGCCTATTGGTACTATATAAGTCTTCAAGGAAGACGTACATAGATGGCAACATACCAATGTATAAAGCTAGGCATTTAGCAGAAAGGTATTGTTATCAACAAAGGTTGATTACGATTCAACATTTTACTTCTTGCCACGGTAAACCCATTTGGATAATGCTTGCAGATGCTGCATGTTTCATGTATGAAATATGTCAGCTTAACGGGAAAATCACTTTCCTGGAAAGGATACCTTTCGGAGGATGTTTATAACATCATGTTGGTTTTGTCGTACTAAAACTAGCAAACAAGGTTTGCAGGTTATTTGATCCATGTTTGGATTGAAGCAAGCATAGGTTCTTGGAATTATCGTTTTGATGTAATCATAATAGTTTATGATTTAATTCAAAACGAAATGATTCTTGTGTATATAAGAGGGTTAGTGGGAGCGCACTGACAGTGGCTGTCCAATAAAATAATGATAATACGTCATTTCTTGGAAATGATATTCCCATAAAAACAATCGGCGAAAGCTTGGCTTTCGAGAAAATTCTCCGTAGAATTCTTGGGAGAACACAACCTTATTCAAGGAATAAAGATCTACTGGGATAGATTAAGTTGTTAAAATTCTCCGAGAAATTGTACATTGAAAAATGTACGCGACCTGGTATCTCATACGCTTTGAGCATATGGATTCACAAACAGGCCAATCCAAGTGATAGTTACTTTATTGAAGTTAAGAACATACTTAGTGTCTTAGAGAACTAAAGATGCTATCTTAATCTGAGGAGAAGGAGAACTTGAAGTGACTGGGATCACTGTAGCAAGTTTCCCAAACCAATAAAGACGACTAAAAGTCGTAAAAGGTACTATACAGTTTGAATAACGGTACAGTGAGCTGGAAATCTTCCATGCAAGATATTGTTACCGTATAAACAACAAATGCGGGTTATTGCTGCAGCTGAAGCGGCAATAGAAGCCATTTGGGTCGATAAATCTAATTAGATTAGATATAATTCTGTTAGCAACTGAGCTAGGCGTCAGCACAGACTAAAAAATTAATGGTCTCATCAACGATTCAGATATATACTTCAGATATTCATCTGATTCCTTCGGATCATACATCGTAGCGATGTGATGATCGAATAAATCGCATTAGATGATAGCCATGAAAATCCGCTGACGAAAGTATTTCTCAGCAATTTGAGCCAAACCGTACATAGTTCGGGTGTAAGACACTCGAGTGACTGGCTATAGGCCAAGTGGGAGATTGTTGGACAATTATGACCCATAGCGTCACTATTTGTACAGATCACGGTGTTGTTGTACAAATTAACTATATGACAAAGGAGATTGCACTCTTATCATTTGTGATTAGATCACCTAGATATATAAATGATAGGAGGTCCTGTGATTTATTCCTAGATTGAGAATGATATGAGACAGTATCAATCCACGAAGGATAAATCATTAAACATCCATAGTCAGAGCATTATCGAGATTGGACATCGATGAATGCGTAAAAGACTAGTATTACATTTGTGCACGTTGTGAGGGCACAACGACATAGTTCTCATATATTTGGGTATAGGATACTCACGCAAGTGTAATAGGAGGTTGTGTTTCACCGATGGTACGGGAAACAGCTTCGCTCTAGATAAGACCCCTCGGAATTCCATTGGTAGTATGACTATGTGTCTATGGAAATCCGAAATCAGGGTAGGCGTTTTTTGTTTTAACTTGAGACTTGCACCGCTAATACATACGACAATCAATATACTTTGTTTGAGGTCGTCCAGGGCTTTAACTGGTTCCTGTGTACGCCAATTCTGGGTATATCGAGAATCGTAGTGTGTTGGGTATGATGTCGAGACGGAAGTGTCACTCCAGTCATATGGAGTTGATGATCGCGCAGGGATACAGAACTGGTTCTCTAAATAAGGTTGCAACCTGTCGGGATAATATAACTTGGTCATGATTATCTGATATTAAATAGACTAGTTGATTGTAATCTGATACATGCTTCGTACGGGGCAGACACTGTACCAGCCCTAGGCCTCGCATGTGATCATCCGATACTGGACAGAAATACGCAATACTACGTATACTACGCCTGATACATATCATTTATTCCTGTAAGGATGTTTATGGAGAATTGGGTAGGCATGGCGCTTTGCTAGAGGCCGACCTTATCTTGTAAATCGGTATAAACGTAGTACGAGGTACTTACGTGTTCGGATAGTCCGACGACCGAATTTACTGCCAACATATCCGGGGATCTCATGGGTCGCTTCCCAAAGATTCACCGATGATGTATAACTTGCACTCTAAATTAATCTGGGATTAATTAGATGAGATAGAAAATTAATCTGGGATTAATAGCGGAGATATTTTATCTGGGATAAAATATCATTTAAAGAGAGAGAACAATTAATTTGGAATTAATCGGTAAATTAATATATTTGATATATTAAACGAAATTGGATTTCGACGCGGAATTAAAATTAGATTTTAATTCGGGCGAGCGAATTAATTTAGAATTAATTCGTTAGCGACGTGAATAGTGACTTCGCTAGGCGTAATCATTTAGTTACGACGCAATGGAAAATTCGTTAATTTTGGAATTAGCGAACCGAGCCCGAGATTATTTGCGAGCGCATTCGCATTTCGAATTCGAGTGCGACACATCAAATCAAGCGTCAAATTGCTAGTCGCATCAAGCGTCAAATCACAAGTCACTTTGAGTGATGTGACTTGACAACTTGATGAATTGAGTGAAGTGAGTGGTTGGGGCTTTAATGGTTTGACTTTTAAAAGCCAAATTCAAGTGAAATTCATTTGAAATTCAAATGTGTGTATATATTACACAAATTTGGAAACCAACCAAAAAATTCTCTCTTCCTCTCATCTCTCTCATCTCATGCCCAAATGGCAAAAACTGTTCATTGTCTTCTTCAAATGCCGAGCAGTGTGGGGAGCTTGGAGTGTGATTTTAGTGCTATCACACTTACGAGACTTGCGAAGGTGATATGGAAGTCTATCCATGAGCCGGGAACCGTTCGACGAAGCTTGGAGCTTCACGAAGGACCAAAACGAAGGCCAAAATAGTGAGTTGTTTCAGCTCACTGCCGAACCAGTGAGGAGAAGAAAGAAAAGTTTTGTTCGCCTCTGCGTCGCTCAACCGCTCGATGTAACTATTCTGCGACTTCTCGAATGTATTCACTTATGTTTCATGTTTGATTTGTGATCCTTGGGACCCTTAGATTTGCCAACATACACAATGTAGGACCGCGTGTGCCCAATTGAACACATCTCACATTCAATCGAGTGCACCTTGTCCGACGCGGCAAACATCATGGTAAAGGTAGCCTTTAGGCATTTCCCTCGAATAGAGGACCTTTAATCCACCCTAATTAGCCTATTCGCACTAGAATGCAATGCATACGTAAATAAAGCAATGATATGCAAATGGTAAATGACATAATAAAAGGCGAGGCAAAACATCATGGTAAAGGTAGCCTCCAGGCATTTCCCTCGAATAGAGGACCTTTAATCCACCCTAGTTAGCCCATGTGCATTATATTACAATGCATACAAATGAATGAGACGATAATGTGGAACTCTGTATGTCCGATTAAACATATCTCACATTCAATCAAACATACTTCGTCCGGCACGGCAAAACATCATGGTAAAGGTTTCCTTTAGGCATTTCCCTCGAATATAGGACCTTTAATCCACCCTAGTTAGCCCATGCGCATTATGTCACAATGCATAGAAAGTAAAGACAACAATATAGAACTTCGTATACTCGATTAAACATATCTCACATTCAATCAAACATACTTCGTGTTAGTGTTCCTCGAACATGCCAATGATCTAATAAACATGAAAACAAGTGATTAAGATCATTATAAGTTGCGGAAATACTTACAAAGAACGGAATTGAGCTTTTAAAATTTTTGAGAAGATCTCCAAGATCCAAGCTTTGAGTGATGATTCCAACTTTTGAAGATGTTTCCCTATCACCTTGTTGACTTGCTTAAGTGCTAGCTTTGTTGATTTGAAACAAAATCCAAAGAGAGATGGAGGAGAAGCTCACGCCCAATGGAGAGTAGTCTAGGGTTTTTCTTTTGTTCAATGTGTGTAAATGATGTAGAGATTTACTTTTGGTAAAACCCTTTTACCCTTTTCACCAAAACTTGGTAGTTGGGTAAATGGTTTTACCAAAACCATTACAAGGTGGTTGGGTGGTTGGTGGCTTGGCATAAATGCCAACTACCCTCCACCTACCACACATGTGAAGTGGGCCCCACTATTTGAATTCAAAATTCAAATATCTCTACGAACATTTTCCGCGGCTCAGTTCCGTTTAATCCGATTAAACAAACGTTCGTCGCTAAATAATTAAATCTAATTTAATTAAATCACGATGCCTCGCAAATATATTACGAACGTCGATTACGAATTAATTCTAAATTAATTCATTCGTTCGTATTAAAGTTCGACTTTAATTTCGTAATGAAATCCAATTCATATTAATATATCCGATATATTAATTTTAGCCCATTCGAATAAATTAAATAGAAAAATCAAATTTAACTATTAAATTTATTTTAGCGATTAATTCCAATTAATCGTGTTCTCTCTCTACCGAACACATTTAATCCCAGATTAAATAAAGCCCCAATTAATCCCAGATTAATTTTCTCTCTCTAATTAATCCCAGATTAATTCTAATTTAAGTCAACTGTCATCGGTGAATCTTTGGGAAGCGACCCAAGAGATCTCTGGATATGTTAGCAGTAAATCTGGTTATCGGACTATCCGATAAAGTAAGTACCTCGTACCACGTGCTTACCGATTTACAAGACATGGTTGGCTTCTAGCAAAGCACCGTGTCTACCCAATTCTCCGGAAATATTCTTACTAGAATATATAATCTATGTCAGGCGTAGTATACGTCGTATTGCGTATAGCGATCCAGTATCTGATGTCACATGCAAGGCCTGGGGCTGGAATAATGTCTGCCCCGTACGAATCACATATCGGATATCAAGCAACTAGTCTCTTTGAATCGGATAATCATGACCTTGTCATATTATCTCGATGGTTGCAACACTATAGAGAACTAGTTCTGAATCCCTGCGTGATCATCATCTCCATATGTCTGAAGTGATACTTCCATCTTGACATCACATCCAATACACTACGATTCTCAATAAACCTATAAGAGGCGCACACAGAACCTGTTAAAGCCCTGGACGACCAAAACGAAAGTTTACCGATTGTCGCAAGTACTAGCGATGCAAGTCTCAGGTTAAGACCAAATACACCTACCCTGAAGCGGACTCCCATAGACACATATACATACTACCAACGCGATTCTGCGGGGTCTATCCAGAGCAAAGCTATTTTCCGTACCATCGGTAAAACACAACCTCCTATCGCACTTGCATAAGTATCCAATACTTAAACATATGAGAACTATGTCGTTATGCCCTCACAACGCGCACAAGTGCAATACTAGTCTTTCCGCATTATCGATGTCCAGTCTCGATAATACTACGACTAGGGATATTTAATGATTAAACCTTTATGGATTGATAATGTCTCATATCATCTCAATCCAGAACTAATCATAAGGACTTCTACCATTTCTATATCAAAGTAAATAAATTACGAAACGGCAAAAGGTAATTTCATTACTACATAGTCAATTTTGTACAAAAACACAATGTCTTTTACAAATAGTGACGCTATGGGTCATAATTGTCTAACAATCTCCCACTTGGCCTATAGCCAGTCACTCAAGCATCTAACACCTGAACTATGTATATGTTTCTCAAACTTCTGCTGTGAAATAGCTTTCGTCAGCGGATCTGCAATGTTGTCATTTGATGCGACCTTCTCGATCTTCACATCTCCACGATGTATGATCTCACAAATCAGATGGAAACGTCGAAGAACATGTTTGGATCGTTGATGAGACCGCGGTTCCTTAGCCTGCGCTATAGCCCCGTTATTGTCACAATACAATGGAACGGGGTCAGCTGCTAACGGAACTACTCCTAATCCAATTAGGAATTTTCGGATCCAAACTGCTTCCTTTGCTGCTTCGGCTACAGCAATGTACTCTGCTTCTATTGTTGAATCGGCAACAGTATCTTGCTTGGAAGATTTCCAGCTCACTGCTCCGTTATTCAAACAAAATATGTACCCGGATTGTGACTTGTAGTCGTCTTTATCGGTTTGGAAACTTGCATCGGTATACCCAGTTACCTCAAGTTCTCCATCTCCATAGATTAAGAAGGCATCCTTAGTTCGTCTAAGATACTTAAGGATGTTCTTAACTGCCATCCAGTGACCATCACCTGGATCGGCCTGATAACGACTACACATGCTCAAAGCATACGAGAAATCAGGTCGCGTACATATCATGGCATACATGATCGATCCGACAGCCGAGGCAAACGGTATCCGACTCATGTTGTTTTTCTCATCTTGAGTTTTAGGACACATGTCCTTAGATAGAGTGATGCCATGTGACACTGGTAACAGTCCCCTCTTGGACTGATCCATGTTGAATCTTTTCAACACTTTGTCAATGTACGTGCTCTGGGAGAGTCCAAGCAGCTTTCTAGATCTATCCCGATAGATTTTATTCCTAGAATATAGGCTGCTTCTCCCAGATCTTTCATGGAGTATTTTAATGAAAGCCAAGCCTTCACCGATGTTAACATGGGAATGTCATTGCCTATAAGCAATACATCGTCAACATAAAGGACAATAAAAGTAAGTGCTCTCCCACTAACCTTCTTGTATACCAAGGATCATCTTCGTTTTGAATGAAATCATATTCTTTTATGATCTCATCAAAACGTTGGTTTCATGACCGCGATGCTTGCTTCAGTCCATAAATGGACCGATTTAACTTACAAACATTATCCGAATGGATTAAACATCCTCCAAAAGTTTAGGCAGGATAAAACCGTCAGGCTGTTGCATATAAACATCCTCCAAAAGGTTTCCGTTAAGGAAAGCGGTTTTAACGTCCATCTGCCATATCTCGTAATCGAAATATGCAGCAATAGCAAGCATTATCCGAATGGATTTAATCATGGCAACGGGTGAGAAAGTTTCATCGTAATCGACACCATGTCGTTGACGATACCCCTTTGCTACAAGCCTAGCTTTATACGTTTGTACGTTGCCATCCATGTCGGTCTTCTTCTTGAAGACCCATTTGCAACCAATAGGCTTTACGCCTTCTGGTGCATCAACCAGTGTCCAAACTTGGTTGGTGTACATGGAATCCATTTCAGACTTCATGGCTTCTTGCCATAAAGCGGAATCGATATCTTGTATCGCTTCCTCATACGTAGCCGGTTCAGTATCCTCAATGAGATTAATATCTACATGAGAGATCAGATCAGAAACCCATAACTCTCAGGTTGTATCCTGACTCTCTCCGACCTACGCGGTCCTTGTGTAATAGAAGATTGTGGTACAGTCTCATCCCGGATGGACTGTTCTTGTTCCGTTGAGGATTTATGCCAGGAACAGTATCACTCCGATTTTCATCAAGTTCTATTTTCCTCCCACTAACCACTGCATTTAGGAATTCCTTCTCAAGGAAAACCGCATGTAGAGCAACAAATACTTTGTTCTCTCGTGGGTGATAGAAGTAATATCCTTTGGTTTCCCTAGGATATCCTACGAATAGGCATTTATCCGACTTGGGCTCAAGTTTGGTACCTTCCAAACGTTTGACGTATGCCCAGCATCCCCAAATCTTCAGGAATGAGAAAACCGGTTTCTTTCCTGTCCATATCTCATATGGTGTCTGTTGTACAGACTTTGACGGAACCTTATTCAAAATAAGAATTGCACTGTTTAATGCATATCCCCAGAAGGAAATAGGTAGCTCAGTGCGACTCATCATAGACCTTACTATGTCCAACAAAGTTCGGTTTCTCCGTTCGGACACACCGTTTATTGTGGTGTTCCATGAGGAGTCCACTGTGAAAGAATACCATATTCTTTCAAGTAATCTAGAAACTCATTGCTCAAGTATTCGCCACCACGGTCCGACCGTAATGTCTTTATACCCTTGCCAGTCTGTTTTTCAACTTCGTGTCGAAACTCTTTGAATTTCTCAAAAGTTTCCGACTTGTGTCTCATAAGATACACATAACCATAACATGATGCATCATCCGTAAAGGTTACGAAGTATTCATATCCACCTCTAGCCTGGCTAGACATGGGCCCACAAATGTCACTATGAACGAGGGCTAACAGTTCAGTGGCGCGTTCACCCTTACCGCTAAAAGGTGATTTAGGCATTTTACCTAATAAGCAAGATTCGCAGACGTCATATGAATTTGGATCAAATCCGTCCAAGTACCCACTCTTCGAAAGTGTGGATATGCGAGTCTTGTTTATGTGTCTCAGACGACAATGCCACATATAAGTTTCATCTTTGTTACTCGTTTTGAGCCTTTTTTTGTTACATTATATGTTTGAGATTGATTTATACTCAAAATAAAAGACCATTATTAGCATCAGCAGAACATATCTCAAAATCATCTTTATAAACAAAACACCCAGTGTTTCGGAATACAAAAGTGTACCCGCATTGGGTTAAACAAGATACAGAGATAATATTCCTAGTCAAACTAGGTACATAATAACAATCTGAAAGTTTAAGTACATGCCCCGAAGGCAGTTCTAAAACAAAAGTGCCAACGACCAAAACGGCGACTGGCGCCCCATTTCTGACACATAGATCAATCTCCCTTGAGGCCAGTCTCCTGCTAATCTGCAGATCCTGCACATCAGTACATATATGAGTACCACAACCAGAATCAAAAATCCAATTTTTTAAACTAGAAGTAGTCATGTTTATCTCTATAACAAACATACCTGAAGTCGGTGACTTGCCCGCTTTAATCTCCTTCTGGAGCGCCTTGTACTCGCGGCAGTCACGCTTCCAGTGACCCCGCTTACCGCACTGGAGGCAAACATCCTGAGATTTGTCCTTAGGCTTCCCAGAAGCCTTTGACGATTTGGCCTTGCCCTTTCCTTTATGCTTCTTCTTCTTCACACCTCCAGTCGCCTTGAGCCCAGCCCTCGGTGTATGAGATGTCGAAGCAAAGTACGCCTCGCGCTTGTTGCCCTTAAGCAGCTCTTTCTCAGCTTCCTTGAGAACCGACAATAAGTCTCCAAGAGTATCATCAGTGTTCATCAAATTATAGTTTATTATGAACTGTCTCCAAGTGTCGGGGAGAGATTGCAGGACCATATCTATGGTAATCTCAGCCTCAAAGACTATCCTCATCTCAGCTAGCTCATCTATGTCAGCAATCATCTGTGCCACATGGGACTCAACAGACATGCCTTCTGACAAACGTGAACGAAAGAGCTTCTTTACTAACTCATATCTCCGTGACCTACGGTTAGATCGGTGAAGATCTTGCAACCTTGCCAACATGTTATAGGGATCCAAGTCCCTGTTCTGTCGACGAAAATGCTGAGTCATAGAAGCAAGCATAATAGACTGAGCAGTATCACAATCATCGTTGTGAGTCTTCCAAAGCTCCAGCTCAAGTAGCTCATCAAGTTTGGGCTTAGGCCCAAGAGGTCTTTGTATAGTATATAGTAGCCTCTCGGCTCCAAGGACTATCCTTATATTCATTTCCCAATCGGCAAAGTTCGTGCCCTTGAAGACATTTTCGCCGTGAGTCCTCCCCCTTATGGTTTAGTTTGTGTTATATTTTATAGTAGGGTATTAGGGTTATGCATGGGTTTTGAAAAGGAAACAAAATCAAGTAGTTTATGTGTGTATTTAATTTGATTATTTTAGGCAAGAATATTTATATTTTTCGTGGGGAATTTCTTAAATTGGTAGGTGATTTATTTAAATTAATTGGATTTAATTTTAATTTAATTTAATTTAATTTATTTGTGACATGTGCTTTAAATGTTTTAATTATTATTGGATGTGATTTAGGCTTGGGCTAGGTGTGTTTAGTGTGTGGTTTGTGGGGGTTTGGGCCAATGGGATGTTTTAAAACAGAGGTCCAACAAGCGAACCTGAAAGCTAAACCAGCGAATTAAATCCAACAAAGTACTAATTTCTGACTTTTCCCTTCCGACGTCCGTTTCCTGCGACTTCCACAACTTAAAAGGTAGTGTCTCCTTATGAGACTCATCATCGGGACTTACATGCAAAAATGCAGTGTGTCTACAGTGGGATTCGAACTTGGGACTGCTTCAAGACCAAATAAAAATTTAACCATTCCAGCCACAAGTCTTTCTTGTCAATATTAAATCATTAAAAATATATAATATAATTATAATATCATTTACATCGGGTCGGGTCAGGTCAGACCCGCGTTTTCTGTCCAAAAAATTGATCCGAAATTGAAAATTAAATTTATAAACCCGACCGGGTCGGGTCGCGGGTCGACCCGACCCTATGAACACCCCTACATTATGCTACTCGATTCGATAAGATTCCTATCGACGTTAGTGTACCATCTATAAGGAAATCTTCGGGGAGTCGTTAAGTGTTTATCAAATAAACACTTACACATCTATACGAGTCTCACGCAACTCATGGTTCATTGGGATAAACCATCGGACCAAGTCCGATATACGACATGTATTAGTCTCAGTAGATTTTACTAACCGACCCGTGTTAGTAAATCTTGACCAGGAACTTTATTTGAGAATTTATAACTTATAGTGACGTTTCCCAATGTCAATTACAATGTCAATTACAACTTACATTGTAACTGCGCACAACGTTATAAATTCTCGGGTCTTTATCGTATTCATGAACCAGACATAAAATACGATTCGGATTGGCGCTTCGAACATCAACCCTAATATCTTAATAGATGATGAGAAGATATTATGAAATCATTGAGCAAGTCAGGTCAATGCCTAACAGCCGGAGAATTTGATTGCACATAAGTGGTTTCTGGAGATTAGTGGGGATACCAACCGCATTATTTTTAGAAGCAAACTAGGTGTTCCTCATGTTCTTTCCTGGATGGGGACACGATATTGTTCTGCTGAGAGATCCGAACTAATCCTTCACGATCATGAAATGGATGCACGGCTTAATGTTGTTCTTATATAAGCTTCGTATTTACTTAGGCATTGTCCATAATTGGTGTCATACATGAAATACTTAATTAAGTTCTTGCAGATCATAACCTGAGTGGGGCAGGTATGTGTTAAGTGGTCATTTCTTTATATGAATGTGAAAATAAGGTGGAACGATGAGGTCTCTTGGTCAATTGCAGTCTAAATATGCTTGGTTGAATAAAATGAAGCAAAGGAAAGAAAAATCAAAGTCCCAGTTGATTAATGGTGGGATTTTATTATTTAGATTCTTGTTTCAATATAATTAAAGGATTCAATTTATCTTAAAATTCTGAATTAAGTCTCTACCGTGTAAATTTTATCCTATGAAGTATTAATGGGTTAAGAAACAAATGAGTTTTAGTTGGAATTTAGTTATATTTGAATGATTATCTTACTTTTCAGTCCATTTAGATGTACATTTCTTTTGTGATGTCTTTTTCAAGTTTGGTATTTCTCTATTATGGTTTCTTTAAACAAAAATTCTGAATTTGCCATTGATGATATTGGCTTTGTTTGGTGTTGTGATTAAAAAATCGAGATCAATAAATAATGGTTCATAAATAATGTTATAAATTATAATTTATGTTAAAAAAATAATTACGCTGTTTTTTTTTTTAATATTTTGATGATAGTGAAAATTAAAAGTTTAATTTTCAAAAGAAATCACAATTAATTATTGAAATTTGTAACATTTGTAATTAAAAAAAGTGTGTTGAATAAATGATGGTTTATAAATGGTTATTATAATTTTATTTTATATAAAAAAATAAATGTGATATTTTTTCTAATATATTGATTTTGGAAAAAAAAAAATTACAAATTTTAGGTTTTGAAAATCTCAAATTTTAGAAGAAATTACGATTATTAATTATAATTTTTTATCATTAATTAAACACTTAAAAATCGTATTTTCATTAAAATTCAGTTACGTCACTTCATTATAAATCAAATATAACAACAAACATAGTTTAAACACTAAAAATTATATTTTGATCGAAATATTTTTTTACCTCGGCATCACAGATCAAATCACAATAATAAACTAATTTATAGTTGGTTAATAGAGTTACAAGGTGGATCGAGAGGGCTGGACACGGCATAGTCCCGCGTGGACCAAAAAATATTTTAAAGCCCCTGAAATTTTTAATTTGTTTTTTAGAGTTTTCACTCTTTTGTCCAATATGTCCCTAATCATTTTAAAAAAAAATTACATTATAAGCTAATACTTTAATTTATATATATATATATATATATATATATCTAAAATAAAGGAGAATGGTGGGGGAGGAAAGAGAGTATATCCAACGGCTCTCTTTATGTGGCTTAATTGACGGTCCAGATCATTTCATTGGTTAATTGGAGGAAAGAGAGTGAATTGATTGATGGAAATGGTCAAAATTTTTCAAATTTTCAAATTAAAAAATAGAAAGTTAAAATAAAATCATTTACTTAAAAAATAAAATCATTTAATTATATAACACCGTGCCGTAGGCACGGGCAAATACTGTAACACTGTGTCGTAGGCACGGACATCATTAATTATTAAAAATAAAATCATTTAATTCTGTAAACAGTGCCGTAGGCACGAGCAAATACTGTAACACCGTGCCGTAGGCACGGGCCAAAACTGTAACACCGTGCCGTAGGCACGGGCAAAAAACTAGTATATATATATAACACAATGGTGTGGGGGAAAGAGAAGACAACCAATGATTAGGATTAAAATAGATAATGTATTAAATGCTATCTTTATGTGGCTTAATTGGCAGTTCAGATAATTTCATTATAATCTAATAGCTGATAAAGAATCATTTCATTATAAAATCTCTATCAAATTGGTAATTATAGTTTACCAAACAAATCAAATTAACAAAATCTTTTTCATTATAAAATCTCTGAATATATCAATTGTAGATTACCAAATAAATTAAATGACAAAATCTCTAAAATCTCTCTAAAAATGATAATGGTAAATCATGCGATAAATTCTTTAATATCGTGCCGTAAGCACGGGTAATATCTAGTGTGTGTATATATATTTATATAATACCCTTATAAAAATTAGAACTATCACATATATTTTTTTTATCGAAACACTTACAAAATTTATGTTGGCTAGATTAAAAATCATGAGCCCACCCTTGGGGGGTTTTACTAAGGATGACAATTGAGTTAGGATTCGTTTATTCATTCAATTCGATTCGCTTTAAAGCGAATACAGGTTTGAAAAATTGATTCGTTTAATAATAGAGTCGATTCGATTTGTTTATTAATGAATCGAATACGAATTTAAGTTCATTGATTCGTTTATTCATTTACAATTCGTTTTATTATTTTCTTTTACTAATTATTATTATTTTTTTTAATGAATATTTGAGAACTTATGGTTCATTACTATAGAAAAATTATATTATCGATGTTTGGTGAGATATTTTTCAGTAAATATAATTAATTATGTATTTCATATGTAATAATTTATGAAGAACTACTGTAAATAAATTATGGTAATTTATGTTATTAAATCATATCATGACTAAATCAATCTATTCGTATTTGATTCGTTTAATAAAGAATCGAATACGAATCCTTCTATTCTTTTCGTTTAATAAACGCATCGAATACGCCTCATTCCCCTTTTCCTTTTACTCCTTATGATTCGATATAAATTCGATTCATCAATTCGTTTTGCATTTTTCCATTATTGATTCATAGCATGATTTGCGGTGGTCACCTAGTTTATAGTCCAAACATTTTTGTGAAGCAGCCTGCTTGACTCAGTGAATTTAGTTATTGGTGGATTTTGACATAGACATAGACTTTTTTCTTTTTTTTTGAATCGTTGGAAATTCCACCGTCAAATCACCTTTTTCAGGTTAAGCGGAGCAGGTAAAACCTCCGGCTTTCTCCTCGGCTCTTATAAAAAAACGCACCCCTGAATTCGAACCTAAAATCTCAAGGTGAGAGTCTAATCCTACACCACCACATCACGGCTGCGACCACATAGACAAAGACATGATGCCAAGAATTACGATTTTATTTTCCACATAACATAACGATTAACGAGTAGTATTCAATTGCCCCTTTGAGTACGTTTCTTGAAAAGATTGAACTTACAATTTGGCCTTATTTGTTACTCCCAGACAAAAGTCATTTGATTTTGGTTTATTTATCTCTGATATTCTTCCAAGAATGAAAGAAAAAAAATATAAAAAATTTTACACATCAATTTTTTTTTTTTTTTTATTGTTTTACATAATGGACAAAATGAGATATTAAAAATTTATGTGTGACACAAATGATAAAACTAAATCTTAAAAAAAAAAAAAAAAGATGAAATTTTCATCCTTTATCACATGTCATGATGAACATAGAGAAGTGCATATTCTTTTCCTAGCTATAACCTTACTTTGCATTTTGATTATATATACAATGATTGGTAAACAACATTAAGAGTGGACTATCCATATTCAAATTTAAGCTTGATGTCGATTCTATAATTTTTTATATTTTTTTAGAAAAATAATAATATAATATTTAACCATATTATTTGAAAAGAAATAATTTAACCACCCTAAAATAAAATTCTGTCTCAGCCTAATGATGTCAGTTTTATTAAACATTATTATATGTCTTGAGCAATATCCAACTGTAATTCTCAATTCTCCAAGTTATATAACAAGGCAGAATGCATATGCATGTATGTATCTTGTGTAGCATACCATAAATTTGATAATCTATCAATAGAAAATTATTATTTCCATCCACCATGTGATATTAAGCCAAAACACATGCATCAATAGGGCAAGGGTTCATAAACATGCATGAATGGCGACTTAAACAACAAATAACGTAATAATCAACACAACTAATCAAGACAACATTGATTCATTCCTAACAAAATTTCATTTTCATAAAAAAATTATATATATTTTTCATTTTAATATAGACAATTCAAAATTATCTCATTAACAAATCATATATTTAATAAATTTTCAGATTATATGAAAACACGTTTGCTCGCCCCTTAATGACTTCGCCGCCAAACACCAAGTCATTTTGAATCCGTTAACGTCTTTATTACTTCATATTATAATTCAATTTATCGATCCTCTAATTGAAAGAAGTTGTCATAGGTGTCTTCACATGATAAAATAAAGCAAGTTAATAATCTAATGATAAGTTGATAACAATATATCAGGTTTAGGCGGCTTTCTTCTTCAAAAAAAAATTAATAATAATAAAAAAAAAAAAGTCATATTTTTCATGCTAATCAAGTATTATTATAATATCGGGAACCCTTGTTCTATAGTGGATCAATTCATTAACATGCCACAAAATCATTTTTTTTTTTTTTAAGTTAGACGATCCCATTATACTAATGACATGTACATGCAAATTTATATAATTAAATTATTGAATGAGGGCCACATATGATGTGACAAAAATGGTCTCACCAGAAACATTTTCTATGAAATTTTAGTAGGGTAAAATGGTGGGAACAATGCTAATTAAGACTTGCTTCACTTTCTTGTTGTATGTTTTTGGTAATTGAATGTCTATCACAATAACACCACATATGTGGATGGAGCAGTAGGGCACAGCCAAAGATAGTGAGATGCATATAATGAAGAAATTTAACCTAAGACTTTTCAAAGAAACCCAAAAGATAAGCTAGCTGTTGGATTAATTCATTTTGAATGATTCAAGTTGTCATTTATCATCAATCAATGTGGAAGAAAGATTGTTTTTTTCTTCCAACATGGTTCATAAGTCATGGTGATTTCCCCCTATAAAAGGGATGGTATAAGAGTGGTGTTGGTTATATCACACTTTCCATTTTCATTTTTAGTTTTCTCCATGGCTAAATTCTTTTCATTTCTCAATGCCCCCCTCAATGGCTTCCTCCATGCTACTTCTTGGGCTGCTAATGGCTACCCTAGACATAACAAGTATATTATATCTTTCTCGAGCAAAAAAAAGAAGAAGATCAAAACCTCTTTCTTTATCAATCTTTTCCTGTCTCAAGTTTTTAAACCCATCAAAATCCTAATTTTACTTCTTTTAACTGTTTCACCCCTAAAAACGTTCATTGATTAACAATGAGTTTTTATCACATCGGGGTCAAAATAGTAAAATCACAAAATAAATCGAAAGTTATTAGATTTTTTTTTTAACATCTGTATGTGGGTTTTGCTAGGTTTTCAAATATGATGTGAAACGATTAATTTCGAGTCTAGTTTTGATCATTTTCTCTTTGAAGAATATAAAATTTAGCATTCATTTTTTATTGATTCTATGTATATATGTTAATGCATTGCAGGTGCTCAAATAGGAGTTTGTTATGGGAATGCTTGGAAGCAATTTACCATCAAAACCAGATGTGATATCTCTTTACAACCAAAACAACATAAAAAGATGAGACTCTATGATCCAAACAGAGAAGCTCTCGAAGCTCTAAGAGGCTCCAACATTGAAGTTAGGGTAGGCTTCCCAACGACGACCTTCAAAAAATCTCCTCCAATCAAGACGAAGCAAACACATGGGTCCAAAACAATGTAAAAAACTATGCCGACAATGTCAAGTTCAAATACATTGCTGTGGGAAACGAAGCAAAACCAGGAGACAACTTCGCACAGTATCTCGTGCCAGCCATGATCAACATACAAAACGCCATTAACGGAGCTGGTCTTGGAGGCCAGATCAAAGTTTCCACTGCCATTGAAACCGGAGCACTTGCTGAATCTTCACCTCCATCAAAAGGCTCGTTTAAGCAAGATTACAGACCAATTCTTGATCCTGTCATTCGCTTCCTAAATGATAACAAATCCCCTTTGCTCGTAAACTTGTACCCTTACTTCAGTATTGATTCAAACCGCCAAATTTCACATGATTATGCTCTTTTTAGATCGCAAGAACCGGTAGTGTCAGATCCTCCATTTAGCTACCAGAGCCTGTTTGATGCCATACTGGATGCTGTTTATGCGGCGCTGGAAAAAGCCGACGGAGGGTCTTTGCAGATTGTTATATCGGAGAGTGGGTGGCCGACGGCTGGTGGCGACGGAGCGTTGACGAATGTGGATAATGCGAGGACTTATAATAATAACTTGATACAGCATGTGAAGCAAGGGTCACCAAAGAAGCTTGGGCCTATTGAAACTTACATATTTGCTTTGTTTGATGAGGATGGCAAAACAGGACCTGAGATTGAGAAGCATTGGGGACTTTTTAATCCAGCTACCAGGCAGCTTAAATATCCAGTTAATTTTAACTAAATACAGCTGCAAATTAAAAATTTGCAGTAATTTATGGAATAAATTCTACCATGTTATGTATTACTAGAAAATAAGAATTTGTATCACCTTGCATGGGTAAAAAACAAAGTACTACTTCTTTCGGGACCTTACTTATAGTTGCATGAGTGATGCCAAATTTCATGAATAATATTAATAGTTATTGTATTTATATATCAAGCCCTTTCGTTTTTGCTTTGTTTAATTATCTAAAATCATCAATTTTCCACTCAAAGATTGACTAAAATGTATTTAAATTCGAAATTTTTTGAAATATTCAATTTTCCAGCAAGAGGTTAACGAGGTTAGCATTTTGCTAATGTTATAAGGATATTTTGGTCATTTGATAACATATGGATGAAAAAGTAAACACTCTTTCAAATTCAAATGGAAAATTAAGCACTCTTTGACTTTTAGGTGGAAAAATAAAAATTTCAAATGAACAATACGAATTGAGATTTAGATTTCTAAGATCTGCATGGAATATGGATGCATATCCAGATTCGCTTGACTAAAGTACTACTGAAATGCAAATGAATGAGAAAATACGATTTTAACCATAGAAATGACAAAAAACAATATAGCTCTGGATGATAAAATGGATACTGATGCCAATGGATTCGCATCCAGATCCGGGTTACATATTGTGGATCTGGATATAGGCAGACCCGGCCACGGTTCCGGTTTAGAATCGAACAGGAAGGAACCGTCCGGTTCCGTACGGTTTGGTTAGAGTTCCCACCTTAGCCGAACCATTGGAACCGTTCGGTTCCAATATAATATAAATAATTTTTTTAAGTTTAAGCTATTTATTCTATTTTTAATTTAAGTTTTCAATTTAATATAATAAATTTCAAATAAATAATTTATTTATTATTTTATTTGGTAATAATATCTCATTATAAATTTTTTAATTTTTTTTAATTTTTTAAAATTATTTTAAAAAAAGGGAACCAGAACCGTCAGGTTTGGTTTTGGTTCCCGGTTCCACATTCTTGTGGAATCGGAAACCGTTCGATTCGGTTTCAATTCGGAACCGAACCGAACCGTTGGCTGGGTTTAGATACAGGTATTATCTGTGCGGATTTTTAGATATCTATGTCCATAAAAATCTATTTTTTTTTAATTTTATTTTGAAGTTATTTAATTTTAAATATCCAAAATAAAATAATATACATAATAACAATACCAATTTAACATTCAAAATAATATTACATTTCACAATACATCCAAAATAATATAAATCTAAATCTAAAAATATAAAAAATTATAAATAAAAACCGTGAAGTATGGGGTTTAACATCTCTTGAAATATCTTACAAGTGCTTCCAAAATTAGGTATGTAGTATTTTACTATTATATATTTATAAAACCTTACATTTTATTACAAAACAATAAATTATACTATAATATTTTTATAAAACTTTACATTTAATAAAATGTAAGATTTTGTAAAGATATAATAATTACACCCAAAACTCATTATACCCATATATTATTTTCCAATTTTTAAATAGTGAAATGATAATTACCTTTTATTTAATTTAAAGCTCAAGTTGGGAGAGATTAGCTTGCTATATAATTTACACTATAGCTTGAAAAAAATATAATTGTTTCTTGGCCCTTAATATTATGCAATGTAAATACTGCTAAATCATCGCTCTTGATTAATCTTGAACACTTGGATAAATCATTATTTCTTGATACATACAATATACAATGGAACTTTTGACATCATCTTGAATCTTGATGATGCAATATTTACATCTAAACTATAATTAGGGTGTCAATGTCTCTTTTTTATGCATGTCATTTATATATATATATATATATATATATATATATATATATATATATAAAGGCTAATTTTAGATTTTGACCTGTAAATTTGCCGAATCAAAGTGGAATATGCTGTTTTTGGTTTGATAAGGCAAGGTTGAAGGTCTACTGCTCGTGGTAATTTGGGTTAAAATTCATTTATTCGTTCGATTCGATTTGTTTTAAAAAAATACAGGTTTAAAAAAAATAGATTTGTTTAATAAATAGGTCAATTCGATTCGTTTATTAAACGAATCGAATACGAATTTAAACTTATTAACTCGTTTAGGATTCGTTTTATTATTTTCTTTTACCAGTTATTATTAATTTTCAATTAAGATTCGAAAAATTATGATTAATTACCTTCGAAAAAAATAATATTATCGATATTTGATGAATTATTTTTAGTAAATTTATTAATCACGTATTTCATATATATATATATATATATATTTATGAAGAATTAATGTAAATAAATTATAATAATTTATGTTATTGACTAATATCATGACTAAATAAATATTCGTATTCGATTCGTTTATTAAATAAATCGAATACGAATCCATCACATTTTGATTCGTTTAATAAAACGAATCGAATACTAATCCATCATATTTTGATTCGATTCATTTAAGACTCGATACAAATTCAATTTATCAATTCATTTTACCACCCTCAGGATGAGTCATCCTTGTCAATAATCGCCTCAATACCAAATTATTTTCAACTAATTAGAGCACAACTACGGATCAATTAAGGGAAACTAAGTGGTACATCCTTTTTTCGTTTATTATTTTTCCTCCTCCTCCATTTTTTTTTTTTTTTTTTTTACATATATAATTCAAACCATTCATGCACACGAGAGATTTGAACAAATGTGTATATATACCCAGTTAGTTTTGTAAATGGTCACACATAACATATACATACCCATTTTTTCACCTTTTAATAGAGGTTTATGTGACAATTTATGAAACTAAATGGGATGTGTGCATTTAAACGAAGAAAAAATGTCTTTAATTTGATATTTTCCTTCATATATGCGGAGAATGAAATTAATTGACTTTGTTTTTTGTGCACTGAAAGTTGGTCGATATGGAAAACAACTGTGCTGATTTGCTAATTAGGATATTCTTAATTTTCCATTTAAGAATGTTGTTAATGGCATTAGGATTTATTTTTGTCCATGAAAAAAAAAGAAAAAATAAAAGTGTTATGGTGGTTTTTCATCCTGATGAATGTTCAAATACCGAGAAGGGTGGAATGAATATTATAATTAACCAAAAAATGGATGATAAAGGTCCAATGGTCTGGAGAGGCAGGCGAGTTTGGCAGAAGGACATGACCTTGTGATACAAATGAGTTCTCCCAATGGCTGAACTTGTGGATAATGAAGCACATTAGTATACCGACTCGACCACACGAAGAGTGATGGATTTGGAATTTTTTGAAAGTTTATTGAAATCGACCTGATGAGGTCCATGCATGTCAACCCGACCTGGTTGAGAAAGCTAGGGGAGCTTTGATTATTATCATTTGCCTTGGTATGTCGAACCGAGGAATGAAGTTGGGATCACAAGAGTCTTATGACGTATGCCCTAAATGAAAATATATTCTTCTAAAAGGCTAATGATGATTATGAGAAAGCAACGGTTCTCATTGGAAGTAGCCTTTGCAAGTCGCCATTGGCCGGTGCAGTAGTAGGGAGGCGGCAGAGCAAAGCCGCCATAGGCCATTGCAGTGGTAGTGGAATGAGCTAATATGATTGACAGATTTGTAGGTAGTTGAGGAAAGTTGTGACAACAATAATGACAATGTGACATGGGATGACATCAGAGACGATAAAATAGTGGATTTAAAAGCGTATATAAAGAGGTTAAAGTCTCAAATTTAGGCATTAGTAAATTTCGCATCTCACAATTTGTAAAGAGTTAAAAGCTTGAAAACTAGTGATAGAGAGAGAAAATTGGTCGATTATCTGACCAAGTGATTGACTTGTACCAGACAAGTGTAAGACCCAAAGTATATTACCACTTTGTGAGTTCATTTCCCCATTGTAGCTCTGGTCGGTCTTGACCCCGAGCAGTAATAAAATACACCCATTTTCTCCAATGGACGTAGGTTTAAGTCACTCTCCGTCAAACCACATAAACTCCATGTTTATCTTATTTGTCTGCTAAGTTTGCTTTGGTTCCCTACTAACCAAATAAATTCATTATTGGGGGAGGTTTGTTCAATGGGTTAATTTCCCATATTTCCCTTGGAACAAAAAACAATCGTCAACAGTTGGCGTTGTCTGTGGGAATCAATACATAAAACAGCAAATACATTAAGACGATGGCAGAAGATGGAAATTATAGTTATGGAAACCTCAACGGCGGAGTGAATGGAAAAGATGGAAGAGAACCTACAGTTGGAAATGGAGGATGCCCGGAAGGAAAGGGAGGCAACTCAGGCCTTATGAAAGCCATAATGTAGAAGATTGAGAGGTTGGAGAGGAAGACAGAAGAGTAGAGACAAGCGGGGCTAGGGGGGCTAAGGGTGGCAGAAAAGCCCGGTCCGCCCGGGGCCTAAAATGAAAGCCCGGCCCGGGCTTTCCAATTTCGGCAAGGGCCCGGCTCGGCCCGGGCAAAAAAAAAAAATATATATATATATATATATTAATATATTTGTAGCATTTTTATTTATTTTTAGCATTTAAATTGTTAATTTATCTATGAAACATGTGATTTATTTGTAAAATGTCTTTATATATAGTGTAAATGTATTTTATATTTGTATATTTGTATATATATATATATATTTTAATAAATGTATTTTATATTTGTATATTTGTATATATATATATATATATATATATATATATTTTAAATTCGGGCTAAAAAAAAAAGCCCGGGCCCGTGCTTTTTTTTGTTGGCCGGGCTCGGGCCGGGCTTGTCAAATCCCGGGCCGGCCCGGCCCGTTGCCACCCTTAAGCGGGGCCCAATAGAAGGAGATAATAGATTGCCTGCGGGAAGATAGTAGCTGAATGAGAGGGGATCACGAAATAGGGACAAAGAATGCTCAGACGGTGAGATCAATGGTTGTGGCCAGTACTACACCAATAGAGGATACTTAGGAGGGACATGATGACAGGAAAACTCCGGATTTATCCAGTAACAGCCCATGTTTTGGGGAGAGTGATCAGAGGCGTTATTAGAAACGGGGCCGTAGAACTCCAAGTTGCCGAAGATATCACACATGAAGGAGTGAGTACGAGTAATCCTTCAGCCGAGGGCATAAGAACACTGAGAGCCACATGAGGGACTGGTTCCTAAAGAAGATGAAGAAGTGGGAGATGAGCACATGAGGAGGCGCTCGAGATTATCAAGATGGGGAGACAACATCCTCTTTCACGAAGGAGGTGGAAATCCCCAGTGAGGTTCTTCATGTTGGATAATTATGACCCATAGCATCACTATTTGTACAGAACATGGTGTTGTTGTACAAATTAACTATGTGACAAATGAAATTGCTCTTTTATCATTTGTAATTGGATTACTCGGATATATAAATGATAAAAGTCCTTATGATTAGTTCCGGATTAATAAGCTATGAGACAATATTAATCCATAAAGGTTTAATCATTAAATATCCCTAGTCGTAGTATTATCGAGACTGGACATCGATAATGCGGAATATGCTAGTATTACACTTGTTCGTGTTATGGAAGCGTAACGACATAGTTCTCATATATTGGGTATTGGATACTCATGCAAGTGTAATAAGAGGTTCTGTTTACCGATGGTACGGGAACAGTTTCGCTCTGGATAGACCCCTCAGAATCCCATTGGTAGTATGACTATGTGTTTATAGGAGTCCGAATCAGGGTAGGTGTATTTGGTCTTAACCTGAGACTTGCATCGCTAATACTTGCGACAATCAGTATACTTTGGTTTTGGTCGTCCAGGACTTTAACAGGTTCTGTGTACGCCTCTTCTGGGTATATTGAGAATCGTAGTGTATTGGGTGTGATGTCAAGACGGAAGTATCACTTCAGTCATATGCAAGGATACAGAACTGGTACTCTAAGTGCTATAGCCATCGGGGAAGTATGACTAGGTCATGACTTTCCGATCATAAAGAGACTAGTTGCTAGTGATCCGATATATGCTTCGTACGGGACAGACACAATTCCAGCTCTAGGCCTAGCATGTGACATCCGATACTGAATCGTAATACGCAATACTACGTATACTACGCCTGACGAAGATCTTGTATTTCGTAGAAGAATATTTCTGGAGAATTATGTAGGCACGGTGCTTTGCTAGAAGACAACCATGTCTTGTAAATCGGTAAGAATGTGGTACCGGGTACGCACGTATTTAGATAGTCCGATAACCGTATTTACTGCCAACATATCCAGTGATCTCTTGGGTCACATCCCAAAGATTCACTGATGATGTTTGACTCGAACAATATTAATCTGGGATTAATTAAGAGAGAGAATATTAATCTGGGATTAATTCAGAGAGAGAAAATTAATCTGGGATTAATTACGGCAAGAATTAATCTCGGATTAATTATCAGAGAAAGAATTAATCTGGGATTAATTGTGTTGAGAATTTATCTGGGATTAAATTCGTCGAGAGGAGAGAACGCGATTAATTTGGAATTAATCGGTAAAATAAATTTAATAGTTAAATTAGATTTTACTATTTAATTTATTTAATTTGGCTAAATAATATATTAGATATATTAATTGAAATTTAATTTCAATACAGAATTAAAATTGGATTTTAATTCAAGCGAACGAATTAATTTAGAATTAATTCGTAAGCGAGTTCCGTAATAATTTTGCGAGACATAATTATTTAATTGCATTGCGACGAAAAATTCGTTTAATCGGATTAAACGAACCCGAGCCCAAAGTGTGTTGTGTAAGCCAACCAAATTTTGAATTAAATGGGTGGGACCCATGACTTACATCAATTGTCAACAATTGATGTAAGTGGTTGGCAACGTAATAAAATGGATTTGATATACCTACCAAGTCCAAATACATAACACAATTAATTAATGAATTTTTGAAATTTATTAATTTTCTCTCTCTTTGGCCGAACAAACAAAAAGGGTTGTGGCCATTGATTTTAAAAGTGTGGCTTCTCTTTTTCAATGGAAGATGGCCTCTGATTGAATATTAAAAAAATAAAAAGCAACACTTTGCTTTTTCTTTGAAAAATGTGAAAGGCATTTCGCCCTTTTGCCTTTGTTGTTGTGTTGGCCGAAAAGAAGCAATTTGCTTCTGGATGAATTTGGAAAATGGCCGAATAAGCAAATGTTATGGCCTCTGCATTTTTTTGAAAATGCAAAAGGGCAAATGCTCTCTTCTATTTCATTTTTTTGGCCGAATTCCCTTGTTCATTATGCCGATTTCTTCCTCTCTCCAGTATGAATTGTTGATTCTCTTGGAGAGAAAAATTCTACCATTTTGTTCTTGCTACCACATATGGGTGTCAAATGATGGTGATAGGGATACTCATCCATTAGCTTGGAAGCTTCAACATCCATGAAAATTTTTGAACTCAACCGATCAATGTAAGTCATCCGCAACTTATTTTTGATTTTATTCACACACGAATCACGCTTAGAGATCATGTGACATGTCTAGGACACTAACACTTCATGCCATCGATAGACATCTACAAGGGTAACATAGACAAGTCCCATGTTGAAAAACTTATTTTACTCATGGAGATTCAAGGCGTGGTTGAGAAGGCGGTCTAAAAGGTATTTTCACTAACATTGGGAGGACCAGCTAGCTTATGGTTTAGGAATTTGACTCCAGTGAGTATTAGTATCTTTTCACAACTAAGAAAATCATTCGTGTGCTATTTCAAATGGGCGTGCGCAGTAAGGAAGACGGTCAGGGCATTGAGGACGATGAAGTAGTGTGATGATGAGTCATTGAAAAACTTCATCGATAGATACCACAGCTTGGTACGGAGGTCAGGGCATATGAGTCCCCTGAAGCATTGGAGTGTTTTAAATGGGCCTTCAGTGTTGGGAGATTATGGTCCCACCTTAGGATCCAAGAAGTAATATATTATACGACGATCTTAGAATAGGCTAGGAGGTTTGTATTGTTGGAGGAAGATGAGAAGATAGCCTCATGGGTTGCTCAGGTGAAGAATGAACCGATACATGAAGATTGTCGGGATAATGGTAGCGGATTGAGAGGGTCAGGTCCGAGCGACAGGAGTTTAGGCCGAGTGTAGGACCAAAGCGGGGTTTACCGCTATGCCTATGATGCTCGGCGACTACGACATTGTTGGGCTCGCAGCCTGTAGAGAGTACGTAGTAGCCCACGGGGGACTAAACCGGAGAATAAAGGAGTCGCCACCCAGTGTGAACTGGGAAATATTTAAGGCCGTACTCACCCCTCGCAAGGAAATACCTCAAACCGTTGGGTTCAGAATGGTCCCTTACTTATGCCAGTATAATGGACGGGTTCACACAATGGTATAACCAAGTCTTATGCAGCACATGCAAGATACTTCAAATAAACACACAACAAAGAAGTACGATAATGTAAATAAACACACTCATAAACATGAATATAAATAAAAACAGATACATAGTTCCAAAAGCATATTAAATAAAGAAGTACGATAATGTAAATTATAAAAACAGTGAAAAAACGTTAATAATAAATGCAAATAATTAAGGGCATAATGCAAAATAAATAATTAAAAAGACGAAAATGCATGAAATATAAAGAAAGAGGTTGTCCAGTGTGTGTGCGTTCGTGTAGCATTCGTAAACACGTTCGAACGAAGTGTTCCAGAGAGTTCACGTTCATGTAGCGTTCGAAAACGCGTTCGAACGGAGTGAGGCAGAATGCTTGCGTTCGAGTTGCGTTCGAAAACGCATTCGAACGTTCTTACAAAAATAGCATCAATAATGACATAAACACGCATATATGAATATTTCCCGAGCGGTACATGGAGTTGTATCCCAAGTACAGACCGCACTACCATTCATTCGGATTCAGCTAAGGAATTTATGTCTGGGTTTCCATCCGATATACCGCAAGGAATAACACACACAATCATTAACACAATTTAAACGGACATGAAAGTAAATGTGAAATAATACAGCAAAACATAAACAAAAGTAAAAGTGAAATGATAAAATAGAGATAAATAATGAAACTAAATGCGGGCTAATAAATAACAGTAAATAGACAGAAAGATAAATAACCGAAATAAAAGAAAGAAAATGTGACCAAAAGATTTGGTCGTCTTTAATGTAGGACCTCGCATACCCGGTTGGACGTATTGCATGTCCAACCAGACATGTCGCGTCCAGAACAACAAAATAAATATAGTAAATGGTGCCCTCGGGTCTTACCTTTTAAATTGCTTCTCGAAAGTGCGTTACGCCGTCGCTGGAAGGATTAAAGCTTGCTTTTTTTTTTCCTGGTTTGCTGTTTCGCAGTTTCTGCTCACTATTTTACTGTTTCTACTCACTATTTTTGTTGTTTCTGCTCACTCCTTTGTTGTTTTTGGGGCTGCTATTTTTTCTATTTTGGGCTATTTTCACTGGCTGTTTTGGTTACTGTTTCTCACGGTTTGGTGCTGTTTTTGGGGCTGCTATTTTCTCTATTTTTGGCCACTATTTTTGGAACTGTTTTGATGGTATGAGCTGTTGTTTTTTGGGTTGATTTTCGGTAATATGGGGTTGGTTTTTGTGGTGTGTTGTTCACGGTGAAGGGGCTTAAGGTTTGTTGCTTGTTTCACGGTGAAGAGGGGGCTAGTTTTTTCACGTTTTTATTTATTTATTTACGTTAAAGGAGAATGAGAAGTCTAGGGTGAAGTGTTTGTTCACATGTGAGGTTAAAAGAGTGTTACTGTCTTGTGTGTGTGTTAGAAAGAGTTATACTACCGCGTGTCTCTAGGTTTTGTGTGTGTGTGTCGTGTGTGTGTGTGTAACTTTATGTGTGTGTTTATCGTGTGTGTGTGTAACTGCCGCGTGTGTGTGTAAATTTGTGTGGTGTCTAGGTTTTGTGTGTGTGTGTCGTGTGAGGTTTCTTGGTGATTTGGTCTTCAATTTATAGTGACAAGGGATCTCCTAAGTAAGGAAATAAATCATGCAAATTCGGGAGATACTCTCTTAAATTATTTAGGGAAAGAATTTTTGTAATTTGGTGAGGAGGATATTTTAAATCTTGTTAAATTGGAAGGTGATTTGAGGGATTTTGACATGTGTTTTGCATGGGATTTTTTTATTTGGGAAGGCTTGGGCATGTGGGCTTGGTGATAGATGGTCTGGTTGGGTTTGAGGGTAAATAGGCTTTGGGTGTGTGGGCTTTCATGGGTTTCATGGTTTGGTTTGAAACAGTGGCTAAGTGAATCCGAGGCAGGCTAGTGAGTTCGAACCCGATGAGGGGTTAATTTTGGAGGTTTTTCCTTCTAGCATTCATTTCCCGCGACTTCCGTAACTTTTCAGGTAGTGCCTCCATACGAGGCTCATCATCGGGCTAATGCAAAAATACAGTGTCTACACCGAGGACTCAAGGTAACCCAGCACCCAATGAGGCCTCCAATCAAGGTCGCATATGTTACCGGGGCATGACGTATATTGCCCTCAATAAGCCTTTTTTGTAGATAGCTCGAGAGATACAGGACAATGGTCTGCTGATAGAGCCTGGACCTAGAAGGTTCTCAGTGGAAAATAGGGATACCATGACCTATTATGCACATCATAATATAAGAAGTCATGGCATCGAGAACTGCAGAGATTTGCAGGAACATGCATAAGACTTGGTGAGGAATGGCTACCTCTAAAGGTGTATAGATCACAAGACAATGAGGATGAGGCAAAAAAGAGAGCAGAGCCTTATGTTCACCATAGTCGGAGGAAGAACATTGGCCGATGACTCAAACAGGGCAAGACATAATTACTGTCAGATTAATAACCCTGAGGTAATTGATAAGTGCATGAAAATGTACTTTGAACATCACTAATTCGGTTTGATTATCATGTGTTTAATCATAATTATAGTTTATTTTGTGCTTTGTTATTATGAATCAATGGAATATGGATATTGGAACAATTATACGTGTTTTGGGACCTTACGGACACATCGGAAGCACGCAGAAAACGAGCATAAATACATGAATTATTATCTTGCAAGCCTGGCCACGCATCGCGATGCGCATGGCCTCACGCCGCGACACATAGATGTTTTCCAAGATTTTGCTTAGTTCATTTTTTTTACGCAAATGAGGACTCCGGGACCCCTCTATAAATACCCAAGCTCGTCCATAACCCTAAAAACGGTGAGAAAAAGAGAGATAACAGAGGAAAAACATACAAAAAGATTAAAAACATATTTGATATTGAAGAACGAAGAAATTTCGCGCTAGACATGATGCTGCTGTAATCTCTTCAGGCTATGTCTCTTTCTTCTTTGGAGAACTAATCTCCTAGGCAAAGCTAAGGATGAACTCTTGTATTTAAACTCTAATATTCATGATTTTAATTTCTGAATGCTTTTTAATGTTTAATACAATTGATGATTCATTGTTCTTTATTATTTTTTGATTTATAATCAATAGATTTTTTTTACCAACTTGCATATAGGAATAGTCATGCTTCTTCTATGTGTGATGGGGAACCAAGTTGTGACTAGTAAAGTTATTTTATGAGTTAATCTTCTGCTGCATTATTGCCTGTGGGTATATTATCGACGTTAGATAAGTCATAACGATAACTTTGTGTGCTGTTAACATAGAGAAAATAATTCATTGATTACCTTAGAACTTAGTATATTTAGAATTGAATATCTTCCGATTGTTGGTTTGGTATGTGAAACCTTCAATTGAGTAATAAAATGAATCAATAACTGAATATAGGGATTTGATACAAGAGGGATTCTTGACGCTTTGCTGCTTCTCTCTATTGATATTTCATGCATAATTTTCATAATCTTTACTTTATATTATCAATTCAATCTTACTATTTAATTAAGTAAATTAGTTCCTTGTAGCCATCTCTCTGAGGAATCGACACCCCAACTATACTGCAATAACCACGAGTACTTTTTGGGCGTAATCACTAATGACTACGGAGAGAGCCCAAAGGATTCAGAAAGTCAGGCTAGTGCCGATAATATTTACAGAGGAGGATGTTCAATGTATGAGTTACCCTCACGATGATGCGTTGATAATCAAGGCCAACATTGACGAGTCGGAGGTAGACATGATATTGTTGGACCTTGGGAGTACAGTGCACATCATATCCAAGGAGGCCATGAATGGACCGGGAGTGGAGTTCACCACATTTATTAAGGACGCAACTCCACTGTACGAGTTTGAGGGATTAACTGATGTCCTATTTGGTCGGGTACAGCTGTCAATGAACATTGGAATAAGCCCCCATAATCGTATAATTATGATGGACTTTACTGTGATATATTGTTTAAATAGCTACCAGGTGATTTTGGGAAGGTCCTTCATGATGAAATCAAGGGCACCCATGTTGAGCTACTACTTGAAGTTGAAATTCCCAACCAGTGATGGGGTCGTATGGTATGTGGTAGTCAGAATTTGGCGAGTAGTTGCTTTACTGCCACATCCAAGGAGACCTTGTGTATTGATGATGTCACAGGGCAGAAGAGGAATAAAATGAAAGATAACTTATTCAAGATGGAATTGGTCAATCCCCGACCCGAGGACCCCACTCAGTATGTTGGAGAAGGAGAGGAGCTAGAGTCAGTATAACTATTTGGCTTGGAGAAAACAATTAAGGTCGGGGTCAGGTTGGAATAAAATCTAAAGAGAAAGCTCATAGACTTTCGAATAGAGTATGCGAACGAATTCGCATGAAGCCATAAAGCCATGCCTGTGATAGATCCTCAGGTCATCAATCACCCCTGTCAATTTACTAGGCTTATAAGATGGTGAAGTAGAAGATGAGGATATTCAATCAGGAACGGTATAAGGCTATTCACACTAAGGTGGATAAGTTGATGTAGGCTGGGTTCATTAACGTAGTCTTGGTAAAAAAAAAGGCCAATGGAAAACGGAGAATGTGTGTTGACTTTTCCAATTTGAATAAAGTTTACTCAAAAGACAGCTTCCCACTTCCTAAAGTAGACCAATTGGTGGATTCAACAGCTTGCCATGGATTGCTATGCGTCATGGATGCATTCTCGAGATACAATCAGATCAGAATGTTTCCCATGGATGAGGAAAATACAGCCTTCATCGCAGATCAAATGCTGTATTACTATAAGGTAATGCCTTTCAGGTTGAATAGTACTGGAGCGACGTACCAGAGGTTGGTGAATCATATCTTCTAGCAATTAAATGATAATTTTCAGGCAAGGGAGCCCAACATCATAGTATACCTCGCGGAGGTGAAAACGTTGCTAGAAGGAATGAGGCATGTCAAATTTGAGCAGGTTGGTAGGGAAAATAACCAACATGAAAATTCATTGGCCTGATTGGCATCATTCATCAAGTCTAAAATCCCTAGGATAATTCCCTTGGAGATCCTTGTTCCGAATAGTGTGAGAGGATCAAGGGTGATGGAAGTGGAGGTTGAAGTTAAGCCAACATGGATGCGTCTGATCAAGAGGTACCTATAATTTGGAGATTTATTAGGGGACAAGAAGGAAGCGAGAATGATGAAATATCGAAGTCCACGTTTTTTCCTGATAGATGGGGTGCTTTATAGAATGGGCTACACAATCGTTACCTGAGGTGTCTTGGGCCCAAGGAAGCTAATTATTGATAAGAGGGAAATCAATGAGGGCATCTGTAGGAATCATGCTGGTGGAAGATCAATTGCTCATAAATCACTCAGACAATGTTATTATTGGCCAACGATGCACATGATAGGCTCAACGTAGCCTAAGCGTGTGATGGATGGTAGAGGAATACAGACGTGCCCAAGCAACCACCCGATCAGTTGACGACTATGTCGAGTCCTTGGCCATTTTCTAGAGGGGATTGGGATCTTATTGGATTACTGCCTAAGGGAATGGGTCATGCCAAGTATGCAATTATGGCAATTGATTATTTCACCAAATGAGTGGAGGTCGAGCCGTAGTCTACTATAACTAAGAAGAAAGCCACAAAATTTGTGAAGAGGAATATTATTTGTCGTTTCGGGATTCCCCGAGTGGAGACTTCAAGAAGCTTTGTGAAGATCTCCAAAATGCCTTAGATTTTTCATTACATGCTCATCCAAAGTCCAACAGACATGTGGAAGTGACAAAAAAATGATTAAGAATAACCTGAAGGCAATGGTCGGGTCTTGTAAGGCTTTCTAAGAACTGATTTCCCTCGCACAGCGGAAGCGACTTGGGCACCATGATCGACCTTGAATAATTTATGCCCTCTCCCTTATGAAATCTGAATCTGACCAGCCCTTGGAGACTGGTTTTGCTTCTATTTTTGACTATTTTTCAGTCTCAGAACAACATCTCAAATCTAGATTGTTTTGCACATGATACGCTCGCACAACTCACAAAAAATAGCCCATGTTTTATGTGTACAAGGTTAATGAATTATGTCCAAATGTTTTCACCAAAAATGCCTCACAACAACCACAAAACACCCATTTGTATTCCCAATTTTTTCTGGACAAAATACAAAACAAACCGAGCCTCAAATCAAGTAATTATATAAGACAGTGAGCGGATTTTTCTGCCCACTGCCGTGTGTATACAGAAAAGTAAGAAAGATATTTTAATTTGATCTCCAATGAGTCTTTCGTGCTATGAATCGCAACCAATAAAAATTAGTGTGTGATAGACTCACAATCATGATCTCTCTCTTTTAGAGAAAAGTTGACACATAAATATTTTTTCTTCTTCTTTTTTTTGTTCTTTCTTTTCCTTTCAACTTTTGAGAGCAAACTTGGAACAAGGTGGCTAGGGTTTATTAGAATGAGATTAGGGCAAAAAGGAAAAATCTTTTCCTATTTATATCTAGGATTTTATTTGTTGTAAAAAACAAGCCAAACCTTTCCCTCCATATACAAGTTTCTGCCCGCTCTAGGGTATTTTAGTAACATCAAAATTTTATTTATTGTCATCATAATGACATTAAATTGTTACTAAATAAAAAAAGGTGTAACTATCATTTATGAAAAATTAAATTTTAAAATCATATTTTAAAAACCTTTATTTCCATAAATGACATTTTAAATAATTTAATATTTATAATAAATTAAATGATTATCTCATAATCATTTATTTAATGACAATCTTATATTAAATATAAGTTAAAATTACATGTGTGAGAAATATATTATTAATCCCATTAATATATTAAAATCATCAAACATTTAGTTATAAAATTAAACATGATGCATAAACCATGTATAATGAATTAGAAACCTAAAAGAATTAATATGCCATGAGAATCTATTATCCCACAAATAAGTGTTGCCATAGGATAGGTCAAGTATTTGAATGATAGATTGAGACAATCTGAATTGATTAATATATGCGAGAATAACTCTTATTCCTATATTAACCAACCACCGTTTGATTTGATCAAAGAATTTTGATTAGGATTTAATCATTCCTTCGTGAGTATAACCCATTGTTTCAAAACCATTGGACTTAACTAGTGAAGTACCGTTGTAGGGTAGATCGGTTCACCAGATACATCTAAGAGTTCATATCTTATCGGAATCCAAACTTGATATTGACCCAAATGGACACCATCCGTAGGAGGATGAAAACAAATTCGTCTCGAGGTGTCTTTTAAATCTCATATTTTCGGACTAATGATGAGCGGAAAATATATCAATATTTACCGCCCCTTTAACTTAATATTTTGTTTAGTTTCTCGGGTTTGATGAACGTTTTGATGTGTTTTAGTTTATTTTGCAGATAAAATAATATCGGGTCTCAATGAAATCATTTAGGATGAAATATGGGTCAAATAAGGGCAATTATTGGACTTGATATTTTAATTTTGGAGATTGGAAATTGAAAGGGCGTTTTGACGAAGTGCAGTTTTGGAAATTCCAGTTTTGCGCATCTATCGTATTTTGGGCATAACTTTTTACTCAGATATTGGATTGAGCTGATTCAAGTTCCAGATTAAAGAAGACTCAAAGATCTACAACTTTGAAAGACAAAATAATTTCGAATTCTGAATATTTCATGCCCGAAATTGATGAACAATCCAGAAGTGTGTATTGTGTAATTATTAAAGTCACTTTCAATCATTTTCAAAGCAAAAAAATAAATTAATAAATAAATAATAAAAATTATCAAATCATCACCAAACATGATAAGAGATTAGTGGAGCAATTAATAATGGATTTGGTGGAGCAATTAGTGGAGCAATTAATAATTGATTTGGTGGATGATTTGATGGAGGCAAAATTTTGCCTATAAATACCAAGCCATTTCATTTGTAAAATTCATACTTTATTCTAAGGAATTCCTTAAGAATACTAAGAAGATTGTATCTTGTTTGTTTATTTACAGCTTTCAGTAATTAATTTTCTTTTTCGCACTTTCTTTTCTTTACTTTTCAGTTTTTACTTTCCGCAATTTACTTTTACGCACAGTACTTTTCTTTCTTTAATTTTCAGTTTTTACTTTTCAGTAATTTACTTTCAGCAATTTACTTTTCAGCAATTTACTTTCAGCAATTTACTTTCAGTAATTTACTTTCAGCATTTAATTTTCAGTATTTAATTTCAGCATTTACTTTCAGCATTACTTTTCAGTATTTAATTTTCAGTATTTTACTTTATGTCTTTTATTTTATTTAAGTTTTTTTTACTACCCGTAAATATGTGTTGTAACTAAGCCAGTTATCTGAGGTTGTGATGAAATCCAATATCACCGGTTTATAAGGGGTTAGATTATAGCTTGGGTAATATAAAGATTTATTTATTGAGTCTTAATCTTAATGCTTTTTCATTAACTGGCCATTAATAAAATTGAACTGGGAAACTTAAAATGAACTAGACATAGGGATTTTAAGTTTAAGACCTTAGACTCAATAGCCCACGATCTTCCTTGAGGATAGATAACCCTTTAATAGATTTCCTTACAGGATAGGAATATACCTGTCGGGCGGGGGTAGCCATAATTGGGACTTAAACTTAATGAATCCAGATAATTTGGTTGACATAGACATATGGTTCAATTGGGTTAAACTGGGTATTTGTGTCTGACCATCGACAGAGGCTTACACATAATTTAGTGTTCCAGGTTAATAAATCAATATATTACCCAACTTTAAGATAACCACTTCATCTTTAAAATGATATTGGAAGAAATCACAACCCTAGATAGTTTTTAATATTGAATTTTCTTAAAACCTATTTTCGAAAAATTTGTTTACTTGCTTTTAAATTTAGAATCGTCACCATTTCAAATCAATCAATCAACTTGTTAGATATTAATAATTTTTGACCTCATAAAATTAATAGTTTAGATATTAAGTCCTCGTGGGATCGATATTTTTTATACTACTTGAACGATACGTGCGCTTGCGTTATACGTGTGTGTTTTACGCCGGTCAAGTTTTTGGCGCCGTTGCCGGGGACTTATTTATCTTTTACTATTAGTTTAGGGGTTAGATACCTTTACTTGTATCTAATTTTCTTTTTACTTATTGTTTTTGTTTTCTTGTGTTTCAGGTTCTCAGAAACTTCATGAGACGAACCAGAATCTTTGAACTTCGACCGTTTGACCCAGAAATTGAAAGAACTATCAGACATTTGAGAAGGGAAAGGCGAGAAGGCCAAGAAGCTTTAGTCAACATGGAACCTGAACCTTTGAACGTTGCACCACCAATTCCCATTCGAGACAGAACCATTCCGGAGATTGACAGACTCATTTCTTGCATTGTACTTCCTCCCTTACCAGCGAATGCGTGTGACATCAAAACATGCATTCAGATGATTCAGCACTCAGTTCAATTCGGGGGGAATGCAACTGAAGATCCTATTGCCCACATCAGCAACTTCCTGGAAGTTTGCGGCACTTTTAATTATAACCGAGAAGCGGAAGAAGCAATGAGACTGCGAGTTTTTCCATACTCCTTGAGGACAGAGCTAAAGCTTGGCTACATTCACTACCACCAGGTTCTATCACAACTTGGAACACTTTAGCCACCAAATTTCTTGCAAAGTACTTTCCACCAGCCAGAACCGGAAATCTGAGGAATGACATCACATCCTTTGTACAACAAGATTCAGAATCCCTCTGCGAAGCTTGGGAAAGGTACAAAGATTTACTCCGGAAATGTCCACACCAGAGATTCCAAAATGGCTTCAAGTCCAAACATTCTATAATGGACTTTCTGGAATAATGAGAACCACAATCGATGCTGCTGCTGGAGGAGCCCTGATGGCAAAAGGAGAAGATCAAGCCTGGGACCTAATCGAAGAAATGGCCAACAACAATTCTTTGTGGCCAACAGAAAGGAGCATGATCCAAAGAATTGCAGGAATTTATGAAAGTGGAGTCAATACAGCAGTCAATACCAAGCTGGATTAGATATGCAAATTCATGGAGACTTTTACCACTGGATCCACAAGTTCACCATATGGACGAGCACCGGAACCAAACCAACTTGAAGAGACGGTGAATTATGTCAATAATTTCAACAGACAGGGGAACAGTCCATATTCCAACGCCTATAACCCAGGGTGGAGGAATCATCCTAATTTTTCATGGAGTAACAACTCAGGGCAAAAGAACAATCCACCACCTAGATTCCAATAAAACTATCCACCACCTGGATTCCAACAATAGAACAAAGGCCAAGAACAGATAAATGAACCAGGAATAACAGAAGTGCTGAATCAGTTAAAAAAATACGATGCTATGTTTCAGAGCCAATCAGCTTCCATCAAAGCACTGGAGAATCAAATCGGACAACTGGCCAATGCTCAGAGTTACAGACCGCTAGGTACCATTCCCAGCAACACAGAGCCAAATCCAAGAAACATGGGGAAGGAACAATGTCATGCCATCATCATGTAAAGAGCGGTACTGAAATCAACAAAGATTTTGGAGTCAATTCAACTGCTGAGGAAGTTCCAAAAGAAACAAAGCAACAAATGGAGGAAAAAGAAGCAAAGGAAAAAGAACAGATCACTCCACCTCCACCTTTTCCTCAACGTCTTCAGAAGAATAAATTGGACAAGCAATTTTCCCCGATTCCTGGAAATATTCAAAAAGCTGCATATCAACATTCCATTTGCAGAAGCGTTGGAACAAATGCCCACCTATGCCAAATTCATGAAAGATATTCTTTCACAAAAACGAAGATTGGGAGATTACGAGACAGTAGCATTAACAGAAGAATGCAGTGCTATCATTCAGAGGAAACTTCCCCCGAAGTTGAAAGATCCTGGCAGTTTCACTGTTCCTTGCGTCATAGGAGAACATAACTTTGGTAAGGCTTTGTGTGATTTAGGTGCTAGTGTTAACTTGATGCCTTTCTCTATTTTCAGAAATTACAGATTGGAGAAACAATGCCAACTTCAGTCTCACTACAACTTGCTGATAGAACGCTCATATTTTCGAGAGGTGTAGTTGAGATGTGCTGGTCAAGGTTGACAAATTCATTTTCCCAGCAGATTTTATTGTCCTTGATATGGAGGAAGACGCAGACGTGCCAATCATCCTTAGGAGACCATTCTTGGCTACAGGTCGAACCATTATTGATGTACAAAAAGGAGAACTAACCATGAGGGTACAGGACCAAGAAGTAACATTCAATGTTTTCAAGGCCATGAATTTCCCAGATGATGAAGAATGAGGAATGTTTCAAACTCGATGTGATACACAGTACCATTCAGAACTCTGATGAAATACAAAGTTCTACTGACAAACTTAAAACATGTCAATTGCCTGTGGAGCCTAAAGATAAAGCATCTTTTGCACTGAAAGAGCCAATTCTTGCTCTACAAACAACAGAAGAGAAAAAGTTCCACCAGCTCAACGAATTGGAGGAATTTCACAATCAGCCTTTTGAAGATGCCAAATTGTACAAAGAAAAGGGCAAGAAAAGACATGATGAGAAGTTAGTGCGCATATAACTGGAACCAGGGCAGAAGGTACTATTAAACAAATCAAGGGTGAAATTCTTCCCATGGAAGCCAAAATCACGGTGGTCAGGTCCATTTGTGATCACCAAAGTTTTACCAAATAGAGCCGTTGAGATACATGATCCTGACGCTAACAAAACTTTCAAGGTTAAAAACAAGCGTGTCAAGCACTACTGGGGAGAATCATTTGAGCGACAAAAAGAAAGTGTCACACTTTCAGATCCAGCTTAACGTTCGAGAAGTCAAGTCTGGCTGACGACTTTAAACTTAGCGCTCGCAGGGAGGCAACCCATGCAAATCTTGTATATATTGTGATTTGTTGTGTTTTATTTTTGTGTGTTTAATCTTTGCAGGTTTAGTCATTTCAAGATGGAAGAAGCTCTCGCAAATCTTCACAAGCAATTTCCTTCTCTCCCTAAAAAATCTATAATGAAAGTTTACAAAGCTCGCTTGGAACGAATGAGACTACTGACGATCCATGGTGTGCCCAATGACATTCGTTGGGTAATTGAAGCACGAGTCCGATTGGCAGGTGAGTCTTCTGACACTTTTATTTCACATCTGCCTGGTTTTGGAAGAAGCACCTATGCAAAGAAACGTAGAGCTAAGCAAATGGGTGTTTGTTTCAAATGTGCACGATTTAATTGCAACACTCGTTGTCGTTCTTTAGGAATGGTGTCTGATAATCGCGAAGACAAAATTAAATTTATTAGGTATGGCTTGAGTAAGGAGTCTTTAGATGATATATCGTTAACTCTTGAGACGCATCCCAGTGGATATGTTCATATAGCCATTCGCAAATTACATACACAATTCCAAAAGGAAAGACAACTGTTAAGTCTCGGGAATCTGACTCAAAAAGACCCTGTTTGCCAATTTATAAAAAAATTGGATGGGAAGCTTGTCCCTGACGGACGTCATTCAAGCCGTTACTTTTCTTGTAAATATTATATCTCTTTGTCTTTTCTTAATAATTGTGATTTGTTTTGTTGTTTTCTTTTAATTTTCTCCGACAGATCCAGACCTTTTTGACTAACACGATATTATTTCGCTATTAATCGTCCTCTGGAAGATACTTGTGCTATTTTTACTCACCCTTTTCAGGTACTATAAATTCAGCCCGTCATTGCACTTTTGAAGGCATCCAGAGTTGAGAAAGAAACACATAAAAAAAAATGGAAGCTACTTCAAGAAGACGAGTTGAAAATATCTGTGTGTTTTTTTACGGTACTAGTGTTGGTAATAAGCCACAATACGTAGAAGCAGCACAGGAGTTGGGTCGAGTCTTAGCTGCAAGGAATATGCACTTAATATATGGCGGAGGCAATCTTGGACTTATGGGGATCGTTTCAAAGGCTGTACAGGAAGGAGACAGTCATGTTTTGGGAATCATCCCAAAACCCTTGGCAGAGGCAAATCTTATTGGATCATCAACGGAGAGGAACTGATGGTGCCAGGTATGTCTGAACGACTGGTAGAAATGATTAACCGTGCTAATGCTTTTATCGCTTTGCCAGGTGGCTTGGGCACATTGGAGGAAATTTTTATAGTTCTATCTTGGGCGAACCTGAACATACACCAGAAACAGCTTGGACTGCTTAACGTTGATGGATTTTATGATTTTCTTTGTGTGTTCTTGATGATGCTCGGAGAAATGGGTTCGTGTCAAAACCTATGAAAGAACTCCTCTTCACTGCCAGAACTGCACCAGATCTAATAGACCAACTCATAGCCTATGAACCACAAGTTGACCCTATCCTTTCAAAGATAAATTGGTCCGAGGACAATCGTGGTAAGAGGTGTCGAAGATGCTGTAAAAATATATATATTTAAAGTTGAGTAAATTAAGTGTCCGTAGGGGTGTCTTAACACCTGGTGCCCTAAAGCCAACTGGTTTGGGAGCCACCGACCCAATACTCGTTACATAGATGGAAGATATTGTATATAAATAAAAAATAGAGAAAAATCAAAGAAAAAATCAGAAAAAATGAAAAATTATTCCATTGCTGCAAAAATGTGTGAATTCTGATAAAACTTTAAGACAAAAATATTACTCTCTTATCAACTGCACTTATGACTGTTGTGGGCAAAAATGAGTTGTTTAATATTTTGTTGGCTGTGTATATGGAGAATGGTAAAAGTAATCGGAGAATTTACTTATTCGGTAATTTAGAATGAAACAAAACAACTAGTAACTTGGAGTAGAAGTTTCACCTGATTAGTCACTAACTTCTTTATTCTCTTTTCTCTTGTCTTTTTGCTTTTGTGTGCATTAGTTTCACTACATTTTTACTTTTATAAAATGTTTGTGGGTATCATTGCTGTAAACCCTCACGAGACTACAACTCGTCCACTAGGGACACCTAGGGGTTTAAAGGCTTGTTGCATATGCTAAATGCAACCGTGATCCCTACGAAAGTGGCTTAGTTTAATTTTATTTTTATTTTGTTGTTTTCTCGAGGACTAGCAAAATATTAGGTTTGGGGGTGTGATGAGCGGAAAATATATCAATATTTACCGCCCCTTTAACTTAATATTTTTTTTAGTTTCTCGGGTTTGATGAACGTTTTGATGTGTTTTAATTTATTTTGCAGATAAAATAATATCGGGTCTCAATGAAATCATTTAGGATGAAATATGGGTCAAATAAGGGCAATTATTGGACTTGATATTTTAATTTTGGAGATTGGAAATTGAAAGGTCGTTTTGACGAAGTGCAGTTTGGGAAAATCATTTAGGATGAAATATGGGTCA
>SKCR01021743.1:0-149495 GCA_019454045.1 Zanthoxylum bungeanum | reverse complement strand
GAATTGTAAGGTTTAGAATTATGTTTTGGAGGCCTCGGGCAGGACGCTGCCTCGGAGCACCTGCGTTGTTATTTTTACTTCTTGAATTTTTGAATGGGGTATGTGCTAAGTCACCTCCACCTTTTGTTAACTTTACTTTGTTCCAATTTTTGATTTTCGCTGGTCTGGCAAGGGGACGCCCGCGTCAGGATCCGCAGAGCCTCAGAGGTTGAAAATCTTCCCTCGTATAAATCTCAAATATTCCATCAGCTCGAGGTTGTATTCGTTCCATCGAGTCTGTTATGTTCCACCAGCTCGGGGCTGGATTATTTCCACCGAGTCTGTATTGTACTACCAGCTCGGGGCTGGATTCGTTCCGTTGAGTCTGTATTGTACCACCATCTCGGGGCTCGATTCGTTCCGCCGAGTCTGTATTGTTCCAACAGCTCGGGGCTGGATTCGTTCCGCCGAGTCTGTATTTTTCCATCTGCTCGGGGCTGAATTCTTTCCGCCGAGTCTAATTTTTTCCATCTGCTCGGGGCTGGATTCGTTCTGCCGAGTCTAAGTTTTTCCATCTACTCGGGGTTGGATTCGCTCCGCCGAGTCTAAGTCTCTCCAACCTCGGGGTCGGGTTATGTCCCACCGAGTGCCTGATACTGGCTTGAGGACAGACCATACGAAGGCATTGAGGATGACCGGAGTTGGCACTAGGGCAGTCATTTTTGTACAATTCCGAAGAATTAGCCACCTGGCAGTCGATCAACACACTTCTGATTTGTATAGTTCCCGGCACCAACTCGTACACTCGTTGGAACTGAGAACTAAGGGACATATGTTGATGGGGATTTCTGCTGCTAAGGTTTCTGAACAGTTCGGTAAAGGCAAAGAGGGAAGTTCCACTCATCCAGAGGACATAGCATGATTAAGTTCTTCAAGACCGGCAACGAATGAGCCGAAACCGACCACAATAGCCCGGTAGCTCGGTTCATTTCTACTCACTCCCAGGTATGCATGGCAATGGGCCGAGCCGGGCCCGGGCTTTTAAAAGCCTGGCTAAAAAAAGATTGGCCCGGCCCAGCCAAAAGCCCGGCCCGAGTCGGGCCGGGCTCGGGCTCGGGCCAAACCCGACCCGAATTGTAAAAAAAAAAAATTAATACATTCATGAAATGCAAAAATTACAAGACAATTTATAAATACATAAAAAATATATATATATTTCATCAACGAACTAACAATCCAAACTTCCACAAAATCACAAATAAATACATGATAAATCAAAAGTTTCAATGTTTCATCCATAAACTAACATCCAAAATTCAAAAATAAATACATCAAAAGTTTCAATATTTCATCCATAAATTAACAATCCAAAATCCACAAATAAATATATCAAAAGTTTCAATGTTTCATCCATAAACTAACAATCCAAAATTCCACAAAATCACAAATAAATACATCACAAGTTACAATATTTCATCCATAAACTAACAATTCAATTATCCAAATACCAGTATACCACAAACTAATACATCAAACTAATCCAACTTTTGTGGCTTACAGTCTTCTTCCACTCCATCCATCAATTCCTCTCCAGAGATTATAAGTTCTTCAGGAATAAGACCTAATGACAAAAAAATATTAAAACATGTAAATCAAAGAAAATAATTAATTAAGAAATCATCATTAAATTAATTTCTGAGTAATTTACAAAAATAGCTCATTCATCATTTCTTTAATTTCTTAGCAAAATATACATAAATAAATATTCTAAAATAATAATATATCGCCTTAGATAATCAATCTATAAGTAACTAATAGATAATTGATAAATTAAGCGCTCACGGTTCACCTACAAATGACGACTGACGAACTGCGTCTGACGATGAGAATATGAGATTGACGAATGACGAAGAACGACTGAGGCAGTGAGGCTGAGGCCTGAGCGAAGCACTGAAGCTGAAGCAGTAAGCGCTGAAGGGCAGAAGGCTGAAGCTGTGTGAACTGTGAAGGAAATAACTGAAATTAAAATTAGGGCAAGTGGGGGCAGGTAAGGGTGGCGCCGCAAATCAGTGAAATGAAATCACAAATTTACAAATTAGGGCAAGTGGGGGCTGACTGCTCTTGCCAACAAAATGGAGGCTACTCACTAATGGGCCAATGTGCCTCGTGAGTGTGTAGGTAACAGACTCAGTGTGACAGTGTGAGAGAGAAAATCAGAGAGACTATTAGACTAAGACACTAAGTCAAGAGGCAAGAGTCAGCAGTAGTGAGTCAGTCAGTGTGTGTGTGAGTTTTTAAAATTTTTCATTTTTTTTTTATTAATTCAAGCCCGGGCCGGGCCGGGCCCGGGCTTAAATCGCCGAGCCTGGCCCGGACCCAAGCCCGAGCCGGGCTTGGTTTCTAGGGCCCTGTCCGTAATTTTTGTGCCCCGGGCCGGGCCGGGTTTGAGTTTTTCTGCCACCCTTACTCCCAGGATCGATAGCTCGAATATTGTGGATTAGGTCGTAAGTGGCGGGGGCAGATCAGTCTGTTATCTGACTGACTTCTTGAGGACCGACGTGGGATTGGAATAGCTAGATTTTCCCTCCAAAACTCTCACATTCGAAATCCAACAGGTTGTCATCATTAATGAAAAGGTCTGACAATGCACATTTACTGCGTGATGTGACAGGAATTCAGAGGGTAGGTCTTACTTTCGGCGATGACAGTTTGGGGAAGGGAACCTGTCAAATCGCCGTAAATCCGCAGACCTGCAGGGCTGACGTCACAAAGATATGGGAACGGTGTCGTATATTGAGTAGTATATAAGGGAAGGTTGATCACATTTGTAGGGGTTACAAAATTTTCCATTTGAGAACTACTTGTAAGAAATAGCACAACCTGTTCGGTTTTATTAGACCTTCACTAAAACAGGTCGGTCGAGCTCGGTTTAGTAATAAAAGAACCCCCCACCCCACTTTGTGACCGTGGACGTAGGCTGGACAAGTTCCACCGAACCACGCTAAATCTTTTCTTTTCGATTTCTTGTGTGTTTCTTGTTTTTCGCCAAATTTGCTTTTGGTCATCTCATAACCAAACAAATTCAAGGTTTAAGGAGGATTGTCTCGGATGAGTTATCTCGAAACTGCCCCTAAGACGAAAATTACCCGTCAACAGAGGTATCACAAGAAGGAGTGGCAGTTTGCTAAAATTTGAGTTAAATTTGTTTGTAAATTGGACCTCCATGTAGAGCTGACACCAAACACTAACATATCATTGCTTGCTTGAAGAAAATATATAAATGATTTATGATTATGGTGATATAGTCATAAAAAAAATCAATAACATTGCCATCAAATCACGAAATGGAATTGAAAGCAACCAAAAATCGATTGTCTTTATGTGCTCTATTATAATAAGAATTTGGGAAGCAGTAAAATGTTGCCCTTTTTTTGCCATATAAAGTTGAGAAATATCAATAGTATATGTATTTTGTCGTCTCATGTACTTACTAGTATGGCTTATTGATTGGCTTTTCTATTTTGTGCAGTCAAGCTGCGAATGATTACGTGCGATCCGTTGGAGAGTTAACGTGTGAGATTCTTGATCTTGCGGCAGAGGGATTGCGGGTCCCAGACAAGTTCTGCTTCAGTAAACTCATCCGAGACGTTGACAATGACTCGATACTCAGGCTGAATCATTATCCACCTGTCAAGGATTGGGACCCATACAATAGTCGAGTCGGATTTGGCGAGCATTCTGACCCTCAGATCTTGACCATCTTACGATCTAACGATGTGGATGGCTTTCAAATCTGTTTGAATGATGGTCTTTGGGTCCCAGTTTCCCCTGATCCCACCAGTTTCTACGTCCTCGTTGGTGATGCCTTACAGGTCAGCCAGAATTATACCTGAAGTAGGAAAAATAAAATATACTTGTGTGGGTCGAGTATATGAGCTCAGGTCGACGGCCAATTATCCTCTATTGATTTGCATACAAGTGAGTCATATAAATTTTTTTTTTTAAAAAAATGATAAATTTAAAAAGTTGACAAAATTAATAATAAAATATCCTTATTATGCTATAAAATTATTTTAAATACATAATATAAAAATTTTATACTTAATTTTTTTCACCTCTTTATTCATTATATATATATATATATTAGATTTTTTAAGTTAGTGGATCCCATATCATTAAAATGGTGGGACCCACTTCTTGGCCAAACATATCGTCCGTAGGTTTGAACAAATATACCGGCCTATACAAGTATTTTTCACTACTCAAGTTGATTAACTTTTTGAATTATTATTAGACAGTGACATTCTAATAATATTCTTGCATCAAGAAGTTGTATATTTTAGAGAGAGACTAGAATATACAATTATTTGAAGGATGAATGTCACTAAAATGAGATTAAAAAATGTCCCCCATAATATTACCATTACTACTATAATTTATTTATTTTTAAATAATGATGGAATTAAAAGGTTATGACGAATGGGAGGTTTAAAAGTGTGAGGCATAGGGCAATGACAAATTCACTGAATTCAAGAATGTCAATGGTATACTTTGGGGCACCACCGCTTGATGCATGGATCACTTCTTTGCCAGAAACGGTGTCGTTCGAGAGACCAAGTCTATATAAGCCCTTCACTTGGAGCGAATACAAGACAGCTGTATACTCACTACGATTAGGAGAGAACCGTCTTGATCTCTTCAAGATTCCGGAGGCGGGCAGACGCCTATGTGATTTGCAGAATTAGGGCATAATGAGAGATAATATTAAAAAAAAAAAAAAAGAGATAAAGAAACTTAATATAATAAATTTAAAAGACTAAATTATTAAAATAAAAAGAAAAAATTAAAAAATAATTAAATTCCACATACTAGGTCTTAGGGGTCCTCAACCTCTTTACAAAACGAAAGAAAAATCTTATATTTCTTGTAGGACTCGAGATTTATTCGGGACACATGTATATTCATTAAGATGTCTAATTATGTATATAGGCAAGTCAAGGGTGGTCATTGTATTGTATTGTAACTCAATATAATTAGCTAGCATTTTTCTTTTAAAAGTAAGCATTTCTCAAGTATTTATATATAATTATCTGGACTTGTATTCGATGTTAGATTTAATACATATATAAAGCTTTATAGCGTTATGAAGTAATGATTTATTTATTTTTTATTATTATTATTATTATTATTATTATTATTATTATTATTATTATTATTATTATTATTATTATTATTTTGCGTATATGTAAAGGATTTAATTTCTTGACAGATGCACAAAACTTTGTGTGGATAGATAAGCCTACAATATCTAATATGTAATGCATGCATGATAATAACTAATAAGTACATAATTTAGCTTAGAGTACCCAAAGTTGATAAGCTTTTCCTAGTTGTACTTTTTGACAATTACTAAAACTCTGTTGGGTATTGTTGAAAAAATATATTGTGTATGGTGTGGTCGAAAAATGGTGATAACTAAAAGTGCATTAGTTAATAAAATAATTATGTATTAGTTTAATTTTTTTTGATTGTGAGTAAAAGTTAGAGATCTTAGTATTTTACGAAACTCGTTATTTTTTTTTTTAAAAAAAATCGATAGTTTATTGTAATTTTTTTCATCATTAACCAAACACTTAAAAATTTAAGATTTATGGCCAACCAGTCATAATTAATTTTAGTTTAATAGATGTTAATATTTAAATTTTGTTGGCCAGTCATAAAAAAATAGTAATTTCTTATAACGTGGATGGGCGTAAAAAAATAGTACAGTTAAGTATCGTTTGGTAGAGAGTATTGATTGAAAGTATAAGCTAACTTATAAGTGTTGCAACTGTACTATTTTTTGAAACCTAGCCATTCATGTCAAACAAAAATCAGCCACTTTTTTTCCTATAAACAGGGCACTATTTGCTCAGGCCAAAAAATCGTGAGCAATGATGTAAGGAAGCTCTTCAAATCTTATTCACTTTCATGAGATTCTAAAGGAATTGTGATGAATTTCCAAGCTTTTCTTGGTCAAGTAAGCTTATTTTCTTTTTTCTTCTTCAAATTTAAGAAAATGAGCATCCATTTTTCACTTGCATTCTCACACTTAGGAATCCTATGAGTTTGGGGATTTATTGTTTAAGAAGATTGTGCAAAGTTTAAGCCTCAATTCATGTTTATGAAGTTGTTTAGAGTGATTTGTGCCTAAATTTTGATTGAAATAATATCAAGGTATAAAATGGGCATGAGGGTAGAATTCTTAGCATGTTGGGGGGGAAATTATTTTTGAAGTTTTGATGTTGTGATGATATTAGATAATGGCTTGTTTTAAATGTCACAACCCCCTCCATAGAGCGGGCCCAACTCTAGAAACGGGTCCGCGAACCACTTCAGCTCGAGCACCTATATGTCATGCAACTGAACCAAAATTCGCAAAGAAAAATAGTATTGCATAAAATACAATACAATAAATCTCAAATAAATATTTACACCCAAAAGTATGTGAAAACATGAGTTTGTCCTAAATCTCCTATCTCAAAAGCCAAAAGAAATGTTTGGACCAACTCGACTGACGACTGTGGAAAACGAGTCAAATCCTATTACTGATACTAACATAATGTCTCGAGACATACACATTAAATATTGATGTAATAATGTGTAGATAAAAATTACATTTTATTAATAAATAATAAACTGTATTACAAATATTATGTCTTGAACCATAATTGATTTTAAAGCATATATTCTAACATATTCTTGGACCATTGCTTACACATAAATCTAGTTTATTGAGATACTTCCTCATCTAGGTCCACTTCTTTCCCAGTACTTCATTCTTGAACTAAACGGTCGTCAAGGAATGTAGCATTCCTACTAACCACTATCATGTGATCAGAGGGAATGTAGAAGTAATATCCCATCGAATCCTTGGGATATCCTATGAAATGAACTTTTTCAGATCTTGAGTCTAGCGTTTCCGTAAGGACTTTCCTAATATAAGCTGGACTACCCTAAATCTTCAAATATCCTAAATTAGTACGTTTCCCATACCATATATCATATGTGGTTTTAGGAGTGGATTTGGTCGGAACTCTATTTAGAACATGTAAGGCTGTTTGGAGAGCATTTCCCCAAAAGGATGCTGATATATCGACAAAATGCATCATGGAACATACCGTATCCAATAGGGTATGATTTCTCATTTCCGAGACACTGTTATGCTGAGGTGTATAAAGAGGTGTTACATGTGATACTATTCTGTGTTCCTTGAGATAATCTTGAAATTCAGTACTTAAGTATTCTCCTTCACGATGAGATCATAGATTTTTAATACCATTTCCCAATTGATTTTCTACTTCATTCTTATACTCTTTAAACTTTTCAAAAGCTCATGACTTATGTTTCATTAGGTACAAATACCCAAATCCTTAACAATCATCAATGAAAGTAACAAAGTATTAAAACCACATTTGGCCACTATACTAAATGGGCAGCATACATTAGTATGTATGAGTTCCAAGGTTTCTTTGGCTTTTTCGTTTTGTCCTACAGAAAGTGATTTTGTCATTTTTCCTTTGAGACATGATTTGCATGTTGGATAAGGTTCTAAACCTAATGAAGGAAGTAAACCTTCATTCTCCAATTGTGAAATTCTTTTCTCTCCAATATGACCTAATCTTAAAAGCCAAAAGAATCTTGAATTGACATTATCTCTTGGTCTCTTTGTTGTTATTGTATTAAATTCTTTGTTATGGTTCTCATTCATTTGCAAGCCATACAATCCATTTACGTTTAATGGAATACCAATAAATTTATTCAGATAATAAATATTATATTTCTCATTGATAAAATGAAATTCATAATTATATTTGGTCAATACTGGAATGGAAATATTTTTCTTTATTGCACTAGGAAATTATAAAACTTTATTTAATAAAATTAAAATATCTTGATGGCATAGGAAGTTGATACGTCCCTACGGTGGTTGCGGAGACAAGCTCTCCATTCCTAACTTTCAGAACCACTTCTCATTCCTTAAGTAACCTCTTACTCTTTAGAATCTGCACAGACACAAAAATATGACAGATCACAGCAGAATCTAAAATCCATGAATGAGATATGAAACTTATTCCAAGATCCATTTCAATAACAAAGAATGAGGACATACATTCTTTTTGCTTCTTTAAGATTGCAAGGTACTGAGGATAATTCCTCTTCCTCCCTTATTCTTGCAATAGAGGCACTCATCTTGGGCTTTCTTTTCCTTCATTTTCTTCGATATGCCTCTAGTGGGCTTAGATTTCTTGGAGGCTTGTTTCTTTCATTTTCTCTTTTCCTTGTAAGGACTAGAGACAATAAGAACAACCCCTTTATCATTTCCCTCAACCTTCAAGATGTTTTCAGTTTTATCATAGGTCTTTAATGGGCCATGAAGCTCACTAAGTGACCTAATTGATCTAATCAACTTGTTCATGTTGAAGTTGAAAATGAATCCTTGAAGGCGGGAGTCAAGGACTGTAGGATCAAATCCACTTTAACCTTGAATGGTAGTCCTAGATCATATGTATTTGTTTGATCAATCAAATTGATCATTTGGAGCACATGATCTAAGACTGGAGTCTCATCCTTCATCTTGATCCTAAATAACTTGCTAGTTATATTGTATCTAACGGTTTCGCTACTTTCACCATACAACTCTTGTATGTGTTCCATGATTTCCAACTAAGAGTCCACCCTCTCTGTAACATCCCACTCCTCAGAGATGCTACTGGCAGGGAATAGGCTGACCTATCCCCCCGAGCCTCTAACTTCCTCTGACTCTGATCAACACTACTAATCTCATATCAAATACAAACTCATATATGGGACCATTGCCGAACTCAATAACACTAAATAAATGAAACTCAATACTCATAACTATATACTTAACAACAATTCTTTGTACAATGTTGTTCATAGACACCTTGACTTATAACACACACAATCACAATTATACAAGTAACTGATACATGACTTTACTGGACTCTGACTGAACTCTCTCCCTGACTTGACTTGGTGGAACCAATACCCTAGTGACTGCCATCATAATTCATCCTTTCGAGTTCGTCCTCCGGGTATACCTACAGAACAAAAACACTGAGAGTGGGGGGTTAGATCGTTTGAATGATCTAGTGAGTGGACAATTTAAAAAATGAAAACTGAAGTATTTTATTAAAATTCATTGTTCTAAAAATGAAATCCTTTTAAGGAAGCTGTCTTTTTTGAAAATTATTTTCTTATGTGAAAACAAATCGCTTTTTATAAGACTTTTCTAGAAATTCTTTCTATCTGTAAAACTATGAACTTTTCTGGAAAACTGAGTTCTTTCAAAATCTCTTTCATAAAACTTATCATTTCTGAAAACCATATTTTTGAAAATCTTATCTGTAGAAAACCTGACGTATGGGGGCGTTATGTATCGCCATCCGAAAAAATGCCTAGAAAATCTATAGAAAACCTTACGCATGGGGGTGTTATGTATTGCTGTCCTCCCATACGCCTAACTAGTGGTCTTGGGGCGTTACGTATCATCGTCCCCCAAGCCATTAAACTAGAGCCAGGTATGCAAATCCATGTCATTGGGGCATTACGTATCGTTGTTCCTTAATGCATGTCGTCATCATGTCCCTGAATCTAGGGTCTACGGGCGTTACGTATCACCGTCCCCTTAGCCCTGAAATCTAGGATCTAGGGGCGTAACGTATCGTCGTCCCCTAGTCTTGCTCTACATGTGCACATGTTCTGAATTCATCAATTCCAGTAACCGTCAATTCCAATATCTGTACCAAGTTATATTTGAGGTGAGTTTTTCCCTCATGCCTCCAAAATCACAAAATTATACTTTGAAATCAATCTTTATTAAAATATTATCAATTTGTAATCAAACTTGGCTAACGCTCTATGTGCATGAAATGTAAATCTCAATTCAAAAACATATAAGAAGAAATCAGTTTGAGAAAAGGGTCCTGTAGACAACAGAAACTGGACGACGCATGCTGTTCCGGGCTCGCGGCCCGGTTGGGAGTACGGAGTAGCCCGCGGGGGACTAAACCGGAGAAATAAAATGGAGTCGCCACCCGGTGTGAACCAGGAAAATGATTTAAGGCCGCACTCACCCCTCGCAAGGGAAGACCTCAAACCGTTGGGTTCGGAATGGTCCCTTACTTATGCCACTTGTAATGAACGGATTTGTGCAATAATTTAACTAAGTCTACACAACATACATATCCAAGAATAACCTAAATCTAGTTCGCATTCATAAAAATAAATCTTATGTCTAAGTGATCATGCTTTAAAAGTAAGTACCACAACAGAAAACATACGATATCACACAATGAGCATGCTGGATCATCAAATACAAAGAATAAATAACATCCTAAACATAAACGCAATTTAAATTCCTATTGTGAAAGAAAATAACTAAATCATGCATAAAAATAAATAACACACTAAACTAAATCATGCTTAAGAAACAGATAACATACTAACGACTAATCATGCTCAAACACAAGATTGGACGAAACGAAACATGTGTGTCTCTCAAGTGGTACGTGGCATTGTATCCCGAGTGCAAACCGTAATACCGTCCATTCGGATTCGGCTACAGAATTTACGTCCGGGTTTCCATCCGATATACCATAAGAGATGACACATATTCTGTTCACCCAGAAATCACATCATACATCAATCTACAATACTCATACGAAATAAAACAATAAAATAACTAAATAAAGGATAATAAACAAAAGGGGTGCCCTCAGGTCTTACCTTTTAAGTCGCTTTCCGGGAGTACGTTTCACGGTGCCGGAAGGGATATCGTTTCGCTGCTTTCACTGGCCCGCTGTTTCCACTGTTTTCACAGGTTCGCTGTTTCCACTGTTTTCACAGATTCATTATTTTCGCTATTTCCGCTGTTTTGTCTGTTTTCACTCGTGGCTTCCGCTCGCCGTTTTCTCTATTTTTCTTATTGTTTTCACTCAAGTTTTCGGGCTATTTTTGGACTATTTTGGTTACGGTTTTGGGCTGATTTTTGGGCAGTTTTCTGTCTTGGTTTCAAGGGTTATTTGGGCTAGTTTTACGTATGCATGGGGGTTGTTTTTGTGCGTATTGGTGAGGGAAGTTCGGTCGGCGATTGGGTGCAAGTCAGAGGGTTATTGGTTGCTGTTTTGGGATTAATTTTTTGGTCACTGTTTGGACTATTTTTGGGTGCTTTTCTGTTATTGTTTTGGGGTGCAAGTCAGAGGGTTTTAGCGTGAAGCAATGGGCTTGCGTTATGGGTGTTAATGACGTGAAGTTGGAGGGGGTGTTGGATGATTTAAAGGCCACTGGTTGAGGGCTTTAGGAGGGGCTGTTTCACTTGAAGAAGGCAAACTCGCTGGATGTTTTGTTGCCCAGTTTTTGATCAGAGGGTGAGGCAGTTTGCTCACTGGTTTTCACGGTGGACTGTGTTGTGGGTGCGTGAAGGGGCAAGGGGAGGCAGTATGTGGAGGCTACTGTGCGTGTGTATGGAGTGTGCGAATGGTTTGCTGGATGATCACCGTGCTTGCAGTGGCTATGAGGGATGAAGGCTATGCGTGACCTGTGTTGATGAAGGGGCTGTATGTGCAGTTTATGTGTGCATGGATGATGAGGGCTGCTTGATTTTGGGAATGGGCAGTTTGGTTTAGGCGGCAAGGCTACGTGAGTATTAGTGGGTGCAGTGGATTGCCATGAATGGCTGTTGTGGAGAGGCTTTGTGGCGGTGAGCTGTGAAGGTTTATTGTTGTGTGGGGTGCATGAGGGTGAGCTGGGCAGTGTGATGAGTTTAGGGTTCTGTTTGTGGTGATGCTGCCGAGTGGGTTCTATTTGCTTTTGAAGGCTATTGGTTGCTTGAGGCAGTGAGGCAATATGTCACTGTTTTGTGGCGCTTGGATGAGGGTCTCGTGGGGTTCTTGGCTTATGAGTGGGTGACGGCTAATGAAGGCTAGGTAAGGATTATGGTTGCTAGGCGATGTGGGTGAGGGCTCGCTTAAGTGATGGCCTGTGAGCTATGTTGAAGGGCGTGTAGGCGATGGCTGGTTACTTGTGTGTGAATTGAGTGGGTGATGGAGTGAAAGATATTTCTAAGTTAGAGGCTAAGTTGGGTGCAAGTGAAGGAGGAGTAATGGTCGAGAGTTGAGAGATGTTCAGAAGGGTTTATTTGCTAGGGTGCATGGATGCTGTCCGAGATCCCCCCAGGTGCCTGAATGGTGATGAATTTAAAGGGTGAAATAGAGGTGTTTAGGGTCTTTTAGAGAGATAGAGACGACATCATGGGTTGGAGTTATGGGTAGTCATGGGTTATGCATGAAGGGTTGCATGGGCATGAGGGTTAGATGAGGTTTATGGAGGGTGGTTGCATGGCTTTGTTCACGTGGATATGGGTTCAAGGGTATATTTGGTTTTTTTGTTGCCTTGTGGTTGGTGTTTATTGGTTATTGGGTGAGATGCATGGCTTTTTGTGTTTGGTGATGGAATTATTGGGTGAGATGTATGTGAGGTGCAAGTTATAGCATGGGTGGTTGCAAGGGCGTGGATGGGTGTAGGAATGGGTGACATGGTTTTGTTTATTTGTGAGGTATGAGTGTTGTGTTTTATTTGTTTATTATTTTGTGTTAGTGGGTTTTGTTGATGTTTGTTTTGTTTATTGTTTATTTGGTTTAAGTTTGTGTGTGTGTGTATGTTACACGTGAATGATGGATTTGTTTTATTGTTTATTTGTTTGTGGAATTTGTTTAATTTTGTTGTTATTAAATTGGTTTGTATTTTTTAATTGTTTGATTTTGTTGAATTTGTTTAATTGGTTGGTGGCTTATTATTTTATGTTTGTGCATGGAAGTTGAAGGGGCACAGGGGTAGGCTTTAAGGTTCGGGGCGAGAATAAATTTTAATACACAGGCTCAACGAGCAAATCCCGAGGTTAAGCGAGCGAACAAAAATCCAACAAAACGTCAATTCTTGACTTTTCCCTTCCGTCGTCCGTTTCCCACGACTCCCGCGACTAAAAGGTGGTGCCTCCGTATGAGGCTCATCATTGGGCTGGTATGCAAAATGCAATGCCTACAGGTCCGCTCACGGATTTGGAATCTGGCTGACATTACTTGTTTCGCCGAAGAAAGTTGCGGTTCCTACGATGATCTATAATTGATAAACTTGGTTAGAACATAAGTCGTGGAACACGCTTCGGAATTAAACTAAGTTTCCCAATTCAACTATTCTATAATCACCACTGGATGTATTATGCTTACGGCATGTCATAATACATGTATATAAGATGATACGAAATCCTATGGTGGTCTCTAACATCCTAAATTGAAATTAAAACTGAAATGATATGAATATGTTTCTATTATACATCGTGACGTTAGGTCGGGAGCTTCGCGACTCCAGATCGGGAGTATCGTGACGTCCGTACCAGCAGACTCAGGCAGAGAGCATTTCCTATTTCGCATTATGACGCCTGACGCTGAGCGTCATGACTTCTACACGATTGACCGAGTCCTCCACACGACCGATCTGAGCCTTTCATTTTCGACCAACCCCTCTACATTGGGGAACTTGGATATATGATAAACAAGTCTAATACATGCTTATATCTACATGAATATGCATGACTACATATGCTATCAACTTATATCAAGCTCAAATGCTCAAAGTTGAAAACTAGGGCTCATGGGTAATTTCGAAAATAAGAACAAGAATACATACACCAACCGAAATTAGAGAAGAAAAATGATTATGGGGATTCATATGCTTGGAATGAAGCTTGAGATTATCTCTTCACCATTCAAAATGACATGAGCAATTGAAGAAATTTGAGAGGGAGCTCCTCAACCCATTCACGTTTTTGGCTTTGAAAGAGGGATGAATGAATAATGTTCTATTTATAAGCAAAGGCCTGATTTTTGTAATGAAATGAGTGGCTAAGGTTGTGCCACATCACCCAATTCTAGCTCATTCTTGAATTTCACTATAACATCCATGGAAATCACGATTTTTGACCTATGTATGATCCAAAAAATGTCAAGTGCAAAAGTTGTAGGTCTTGATCTTAGCATTCTAATGATATAAAATTCATAGAAATCGGAGATCGTATGAAGAAGTTATGGCCCAAATACTAAGGGCTATTCGGAGTGGTACAAAAAATGAATTCCGTATCAAAAATGCAAAAGGACTTGTCAAATGTCCGCCAAGCAATTTCACGAGCACATACGTGGTTGAGCATGATTTATATCATGTATTATGCCTCTTATAATGCGGTATTCATCGTAGTAGTCATTGGGATTACCGGGGTGATACACTCTTATATTGCTCTCGCAGAGTTGAGCATATAGAGGCGTTGATGTAGCTTCTTACCTTAAACTCATCATATTTCCACTTATAATAAGTAACGACCTCTCCAGTAGGAGTTTCATCATCAATAGGATCATGATCTATCATATCGAGAACATAATAGAGACATTCGTAATCCAAGACAATCTTGAGCTTACGACGCCAATCTAGGAAATTAGGGCCATCGATTTTATCTTTGTCAAGCATTGATGTTAGTGGATTCATTTTGTATCACGCACTCTTTTGAAAACACAAATTTGTTAATGATTTTGTAATAAGTATTTAACCAAAATTTAAGGTCTTTTAAATAATGTTGCTGCCATTAATTTTACTCGAATAACACACTCCCTTATGCAGAAGACGGAAATATTATTGGATATATTTCTAGTCGGACGTCGATTTCTCATTATCAATGTCATGTATCACTGAATGAGTTTTGGCACTTCATTTCCAATGTCTAACGCGGAAGTTGTAGTCCTCGGTCTTAGCTTTCCGATAATATAAAATTCATAGAAATTTGAGATCATATGAAGAAGTTATGGCCAAAATACTAAGGGTTGTTTGGAGTGGTATAGAAAATAAATTCCGTATCGGAACTGCAAAGGACTTGTCAAATGTCCGCCAAGAAATTTCACGAGCACATACGCAGTTGAGCATAATTTATATCATATATTATGCGTCCTATAACCTGGTAGTCGTCGTAGTAGTCATTGGGATTACCAAGGTGTTATATTTTTTCTCCCCTTAAATAGAATTCGTCCTCGAATCCATTCTAAGGTTGAAATTTTAGATCTATCTTGGATTGGGGATGTTTGTGTCTCTATTACTCTTATCTTCCTTAACTTCTTTCTGCTATCTTGCTTAAGAACTTAGTACTATGACTTCTAGGAACCTCTTATTCTAGTATATTCTATTCGACCTTTAAAGTTGGATACTTAATCTTTAGGAGTCCTTTCGACAACTCTTTTTTTTTTCTCTTGTGTGAAAACTAAATCTGTATAATATATATTATCTATACAGAGGTGTAATCCTTCATGGGACTTATCATCCATAAAATTCATCTATCTTTTATTCTATACTTTGCAACCTCCTGAAAATGTGATAGAAGTATTCAATTTCTAAAATCTGAACTTATGTTTTCCTTGAATTGCTGCCTTAAGTGACTTACTTTTCTGTCTGATACCCTGTGACTACATTTCACCTTATCTTGTTCACTTCTTTAAAGATTCAATACTTTTTAAGACTTCCCAGTCAGTCATTCATCTTACTATTGCTCTCACCCAAACATGCTTGACTTGTAAAGTCTTAACTGAATTTTTAATGCATAAGTGCTAATGTGTTCATACCCACCACTACTCAAGTCGAATCGTTAATCCTTAGTAACCACACTTGGTCTATATGAAAAATTTACACCAATATGATCATTAAGAGGTATATATGTGCCTAAGTCATATTGATGTCATGTGACTTTATTGAATATGTATCTGAATTCTTCTTAGCCAGTGCTCTCACGTCTATAAGGATACTTGTGTCTCCTCTAGACATATTTCTTCATGTTCTGCCTTAAAGTTTTCAAGAGTAGTCTTTGTCGCTTTGCAACTTCCTTATCTCCACATGCTAGATCTGAGCTTAGCACTCATTCCCATAATTTAACTATTTAACTCTCTATTTTCTTCTTCCTAAGCTCCAACTACTTATCGGTTCTGTCTTTCAAGTTCTTGCATCTCTATTTATCTCCGGCTTAGGATCTTGTAGTACATTATCATGCTCTTATATGCTCCAAGGTTACTATCACAGTTTTCTGATATCTTTTAAATCCAAGATATTAATCCTTAATATTAACGTCGTCACTAGAGACTCAGTTCTGGTTAATGTTCATACTCTTTTCGTACCTTTAAATTCATTGCTAGTATAAATCTGGTTAACTATCTTTCACACTGACATGTTTTCCTTGCACGGTTATCCCACTTTCACTTATTCCTACATACTTATTCCGTCAAGTGTTGTCCTGGTCTCAACAATATCCATATACTTAGTTTCCTTGATTCCTTTATATCACAATCCCAAGAAATTCATTTCAGGTCTTACTTTGCTTTGTTTCTAGATAGATACATAACGTGGAAACTTATAGGTTATAATCTTTACCTTCATTCATTTATCGTTTAATAGAATTCCCGTCTTATTCCAATATTAAGAAACTTCATTGTTATGCATTTAGGTCATTGCTTATCCAGTATTCCTCCCTATTATCGTCTTACCTCGCCAGTTCCACCCCCAAACCTTTTACTTAACGTTCCCTTTGTCTTCTTCACTGTTATATTCTATACCTGGAACTTTTGTGATCTATGTCTCCGTCTTCCTATCCGATGAGGTATTTTATTTTAAGGGTTCTTTGTCATACCTCATGGAATAATGTAATATGTCAAGAATGTACCTGTTTATAGGAATATGATGAGCGAAAAATATATCACTATTTACCGTCCCTTTTACTTAATATTTTGTATAGTTTCTTGGGTTTTATGAACGTTTTGATGTGTTTTAGTTTATTTTACAGATAAAAGAAAATCGGGATTCAATGGAATCAATCAGGACGAAATATGGAACAAATAAGGATAAAAACTGGACTTGATATTTGGATTTTAGAGGTTGGAAACTTGAAATGGAGTTCTAACGAAGTACAATTTCGGAAATTTCAACTTTACGTAATTTTCGTATTGTGGCCATAACTTTCTACTCCGATATCGGATTGAGGTGATTCAAGTTCCAGATTAAAGAAGACTCAAAGATCTACAACTTGAACGTTCATAATAATTTCGAATTCTAAAGTTTTCATGACGGAAATTGATAAAAAAATCCGGAAGTGTGTTATGTGTAATTATTAAAGTCATTTTCAAAACAAAATTAAATTAAAATAAAATAAAAAATGAAAATTCTCAAACTTCCACTGAACATGCTTGCATGTTTGGTGGAGGATTTGGTGCCATGTTTTGTGCCATGTTTGGTGTCGTGTTTGGTGGAGAAATTGGTGGAGAAATTTATGGAGAAATTGGTGGTGGTAAAATTTTTCCTATAAATACCAAGTCATTTCATTTGTAAATTCCATACTTTCCTTGGTTTCTTAAATATGAATTAAGGATTGTATCTTGTGTGTTTTATTTATTAGTTGTGTAATGTATTTTTATTTTTATTTTTAGTAGTAATAATAGTTTGAGTGTTTTTATTTGCTTTTATGTTTAGTAATTAATTTCTACTGGTGAAGGGTGAAACCTTTAATATAATAAGGTAGATTAATCTCACTTAATTTATAAGATGAAAATTATAATTTAATAATATAGATTGAAGTTGATACCGCCTTAATGGTTAGTTTTATTTATTTGACATAATGTGATACCGCCTATATGGTTGGTCTTTAAGTGACAGATGAATACCGCCTATATGGTGGTTTATGGACAAATAATAACACCGCCTTTATGGCTGGTTTGACTTAATTGGGTAATACTGATGATTTCTATATTATAATAAGTGAGATTTCTATATTTGAAATATTAAAGGTGGATCCCCTAACCCCAGTATTTTATTTTTATTTTAGGGAAGTGATGAAGCACAATATTCAAGAGTTTAATAATTGATTTGATTATTATTGGTAATGCTTTGGTTTGTTTATTGAATCTTAAGCTTAATGCTTCTTGTTAACTGACCATTAATAAGATTGATGTGGTAAACTTAAAATGAACTTGACAAAGGAATTTTAGGTTTCAGCCTTAGATTCAGTAGCTCATGACCTCACCTTAGAGCATGGTGACCCTTAGGTAGATTTCCTTTCAGGATAGACGTATACCTGTCGGGCGGGGGTAGCCACAATTGGAATTTGAACTTAATAAATTCATGTAACTTGGTTAACATAGACATATGATTAATTGGGTTATTTTGGGTGTTTTCATCTGACCATTGGAAGAGGCTTTTGCATATCTTCATGTTCCAAGTTAACAAACTAATTTATTACACATATATAAGAGAATCAATTCATCATTAGAATAATATTATGTGGAATCACAACCATAGATATTTAGTTTCTTTATTATTAATTTCTTTTGTTTAATTTTATTTTTATTTATTTATTTATTTTGCAAATCCACATTCAACCAACCAATCAAGCAATCATTATATTCTCCCTTTAATTAGATACCTGTAAATAAATAGAATCAATATTTAATAACAACAGTAGAAATTAAGTCCTCGTGGGATCGACATTTTTATACTACTTGAGCGATACGTGCGCTTGCGTAACATGTGTGATTTCACAGATCAATTTTTTGGCGCCGTTGCCGGAGACTTATTTTTCTTGCGTTATTAATTTTGAAGCTATCTATTTTTCTTGTATATAATTTTCTTTATTTATATTTGTAATTTCTATTTCTTTCTTTTACTTTCAGGTGGTTAAAAATGGAACTTTATTGGGCGATAAAAGAATTACGAGCTTTACGAGGTGAAGATACACCCCAAATCAGGGAGCAACAGTCTGATTTTCTAAGGTCTGTTGTCCAGCCCAACAACTATCCATGGATGTCAGAGAGAAATAACACAAAATTTTCTCAACCATTTCAGAGATGTGAGATATGCAATGGTAACTACCCTAGCAATCATTGCGAGTACAACTACAATTCAGGGTGGCAGAACTATCAGAGACCTTCATATAATGAACCATCATATTTCACTGAATCACATTTTCCATTTTATCCACCATCAACCTACGATCTTCAAGGACCATAACCATCAGTGGGAAGATAGTTGATAAACAGGCTCGAGAAACAGGAAGCTAAAAAGGATGCAACGTTTCTGGATCAAATCAAAACCTTACAGAGGATGGTAAATGAATTAAGACAAATAATCAACAACCAGAACTACATACCTCACTGAGCGAATTCAAATAACACTGATGAAGCCTTTGAATACCTAGAGTTTCATGATGACACCCTAACAAGTGAAAAGGCTGAGGTAGATGTATCAGTTCTAGAGCCCGAACAAGCAGAATCTCAATTTGATTTTTATTATTCATCGGACTCTGAGGAGGAATAAGAAGTAGAGCTGTTTGTACCAACTACACCAACAAGTGAGGATGAAACTCTACATCCTAAAAATGAAGATCTTGGAGCATGCATTGCACTGATGTTTGAAGAAGAACTACCCGAACCATTCATACCAACCACAGAGGATAGAAATCTACAATCAGACATATATTTACATCCTCAGGTTGACACATATGGAGCATGTATTTCACAAATGACAGATGAAGAGATGAACAAAGAAAACCTAAAATACATCTGTGAAGAAAAAGTGGAGCAAGATTCAAAACAAATGGATGAGCAAATGTCTGACCATATAGAAGATCTCATGCATTCATGAGAAACATCACTATTTTATGGAGTACAAATCAAAAACACCGCCCATAAGCTTGACAGAATGGAACTCCTATTCAAAGTAAAGCACCATACGAGACCTCTTGATTTTCTTTCTTTCTTTTCAGGAACCACTGTAGCGACAAAGTTTATAAAGGTGGCATAAGCACTGAATGAGACAAAATTCTTTTTGCCACTTTACCGTTAGAAGAGACCCTTCAAAGGCAACGCTCATGGGATTGTCTTTAATTAGACTTCTAAAACCACGTTGAAGCCTCATTGATAGATGGACTTCAGTAACGTCTGACTGAAGAAGAAAAATTTAGCGCTAGCAGGGAGGCAACCAATGCAATTTTTATTATTACAATTTATGTTTATTTTATGTATACATGTTGTACAGTTTTTAATTTTGTGTGATATTTTTAGGGAAAAGCACAAACAGAGCATTTAAGGCAGAGCAAGATATGAGGAATGGTGTTTGGTAATCACAAGGATGAGATTTAATTCATTAATGATGGCCGAGTAAGGAATGGATTCTTGAGACGCATCCTAATGGATTTATATACTAAGCGAGTGGCGTATTGCGTACACAATTCCGTTGCCTTAAATAATTGCTTTGGTTTGCTTTTATGTTGTAATTTTCTTTATTTTCTCCGACATGATCCAGACTTTTTGACTTTTACGATTTATTTTACTGTTTAGCTAATAATTATCATTTGGAAGGTACTAGTGCTATTATTACTCACTCATTTTCATGATCTATAAATTCACCTAGTTATTGCACTCTTGAAGACATCAAGATTTGAGAAAGAAATACATAAAAAAAGTAAAAAAAAAAAATGGAAGCAACTTCAAGAAGACGAGTTATTAACGTCTGTGTATTTTACGGTACTAGTGCTGGTTCTAAACCAAAATTTGCTGCGGCAGCACAAAAATTAGGTAGAGTCATAGCTGAAAGGAATATGCACCTAGTAAATGGCAGTGGCAATCTTGGACTAATGGGGTACGTTTCAAGGGATGTACATGTAGGAGGTAGTCAAGTTTTGGGAATCATCCCAAAACCCTTGGCGGAGGCGAATCTTATAAGACCATCAAACAGAGATGAATGCATTATGCCAGGTATGTCTGAACGACTTGTTGAAATGATTAACTGTGCTGATGCATTTATTACTTTGCCAGGTGGCTTGGGCACGATGGAGGAAATTTTTACAGTGCTATCTTGGGAGAACTTGAACATACACCAGAAACCAATTAGACTATTTAACGTTGATGGATTTTATGACTTTCTTTGTGTGTTTCTTGATGATGCCCGGAGAAATGAGTTCGTGTCAAAACCTGTAAAAGATATCCTCTTCACTGCCAGAACATCCCATGATTTAATTGACCAACTCTTAGCATTTGAACCACAAATTGACCCTATCATTTCCAAGATAAACTGGTCCGATAATGATTGTGGTAAGAAGCGTCGGATAAACCTGAATCTTAACCTTTAATTTTCTTTTTAGATGTAGAATTTCAGCTAACCAGGTACTGTTTTCTAAACTCTTCTTCTACTTTTTAGACATTGGGGACAATATCTCAATTAGGTTTGGGGAGGGGAATAATTGACTAGTATCTTGTTTTTATTTTTCGTTGTGTTGTTTTTATTTGATTTTTAGTTAAAAATTTTCAAAAATTTTAAAAATTAAAAAAATAAAAAATAAAAATTTTTGGTTTCTGTTTTTTTAATTTGACTAACCAGGTATAATGGTGTTTGAGATAATTGTGTAAGGAATTTCCACTTCTGAGACGTATCTCAACCTATTTCGTAAGAAGTTAATTTTTGTTTATTTCATTTTGAATTATTTAATTCATGAATTGTCCATAATACTGACTAAATTGGATCTTTATATGCTCAGTTGATAAGTATTATCAACAGGCATGGTAACATACGGCCATGAGTTGTAAGTGAAAAGTTTGTAATATTCAGTGCTCTAATTTAATTGGATGAAACATCTAAAAACAAAAGCGATGGAATAAAAAAATAAAAAATAAATAAACATCTGAGATCCGAGTAATTAAGTCCGTATGGGTGTTTTAACACCTAGTGCCCTAAAGCCAACTGACTTGGGAATCATTGGCCCAAAGCTCGCTACATGGATTGAAGATGTTAAAAATAAATAAAAGAAAAAAAAAGATATCTGAAATTCGAGTTATTATGTCTATAAGGGTGTCTGAACACCTAGTGCCCTAAAGCCAACTAGTTTGGGAGTTACTGGCCCAAAGCTCACTATATGGATTGAAGATGTTGTAAAAAAATTAAAAATTAAAAATTAAAAAAAAATTCATTGCTAAAAAGGTGTGAATTCTGATATAACTTTAGAACAAAAATATTACTCTCTTTTCAACTACACTTATGAATATTGTCGGCACAATGAGCTGATTAATACCTTGTTGGTTGTGTATATGGAGAATGGTAAAAATAATCGGAGAATTTACTTATTTGGTAATTTAGAAAGAAATAAAACAACTATTAACTTGGATAAGAGTTTCACTTGTTTAGTCACTAACTTGTTTGATATTTTTTTGCTTTTGTGTGCATTTGACGTTTGTGGGTATCGTCGCTGCAAGTCCTCACGAGACTACAACTCGTCCACTAGGGACACCTAAGGGTTTAAAGGCTTGTTGCATACGCTAAATGCAACCGTGATCCCTACGAAAGTGGCTTATTTTAATTTAGTTTCAGTTGTTTATTTTTTATTTTATTTTGTTATTTTGCTCGAGGACTAGCAAAATGTTAGATTTGGGGGTGTGATGACCGGAAAATATATCACTATTTACCGTCCCTTTTACTTAATATTTTGTATAGTTTCTCGGGTTTTATGAACGTTTTGATGTGTTTTAGTTTATTTTACAGATAAAAGAAAATTGGGATTCAATGGAATCAATCAGGGCGAAATATGGAACAAGTAAGGATAAAAACTGGACTTGATATTTGGATTTTAGAGGTTGGAAACTTGAAATGACGTTCTAACGAAGTACAATTTCGGAAATTTCAACTTTGCATAATTTTCGTATTGTGGGCATAACTTTCTACTCCGATATCGGATTGAGGTGATTCAAGTTCCATATTAAAGAAGACTCAAAGATCTACAACTTTGACGTTCATAATAATTTCGAATTCGGAAGTGTTCATGACAGAAATTGATAAAACATCCAGAAGTTTGTTATGTGTAATTATTAAAGTCATTTTAAAAACAAAAATAAAATAAAAATAAATAAAAAATGAAAATTGTCAAACTTCCACCGAACATACTTGCATGTTTGGTGGAGGATTTGGTGTCATGTTTTGTCACATGTTTGGTGGAGAAATTGGAGGCAAAATGTTTCCTATAAATACCAAGCCATTTCATTTGTAAATTTCATACTTTCCTTGGTTTCTTAAATAAGAATTAAGGATTGTATCTAGTGTGTTTTATTTATTAGTTTTGTAATGTATTTTTATTTTTATTTTTATTTTTAGTAGTAATAATAATTTTAGTGTTTTTATTTTCTTATATGTTTAGTAATTAATTTCCACTGGGGGAATGGTGAAACCTTTAATATAATAAGGTAGATTAATCTCCTTAATTTATAATATGGAAATTATAATTTAATAATATGGATTGAAGTTGATACTGCCTTAATGGCTGGTTTTTATTTATTTGACATAATATGACACCGCCTATATGGTTGGTTTTTATGTGGCAGATGATTACCGCCTATATGTCTTGTTTATGGACAAATAATAACACCTCCTTTATGGCTGGTTTGACTTAATTGGGTAATACTGATAATTTCTATATTATAATAAGTGAGATTTCTATATTTGAAATATTAAAGTGGATCCCCTAACCCCAATATTTTATTTTTTTTCTAGGGAAGTGATGAAGCACAATATTCAAGAGTTTAATAATTGATTTGATTATTATGGGTAATACTTTGGTTTGTTTATTGAATCTTAAGCTTAATGCTTCTTGTTAACTTGCCATTAATAAGATTGATGTGGTAAACTTAAAATGAACTTGAAAAAAGGATTTTAGGTTTTAACCGTAGATTCAATAGCTCACGATCTCAACTTAGGACATGGTGACCCTTAGTTAGATTTTCTTCAGGATAGATATATACCTGTCGGGCGGGGGTAGCCACAATTGGAATTTGAACTTAATGAATTCAGGTAACTTGGTTAACATAGACATATGATTAATTGAATTATTTTGGGTGTTTGCATCTGACCATCGGAAGAGGCTTTTGCATATCTTCGTGTTCCAGGTGAACAAACTAATTTATTAAACATATATAAGAGAATCAATTCATCATTAAAATAATATTGTGTGGAATCGCAACCCTAGATATTTACTTTCTTTATTATTGATTTCCTTTGTTTCATTTTATTTTTATTTATTTATTTATTTAGCAAATCCATATTCAACCAACCAATCAAGCAATCATTCCATTCTCACTTTAATTTGATACATGTAAATAAATAGAATCAATATTTAATAATAACAGTAGAAATTAAGTCCTCGTGGGATCAATATTTTTGTACTACTTGAGCAATATGTGCGCTTGCGTAACATGTGTGATTTAACCGATCAGAATATTATTGGGACGAATATCATGGTTTTTCATTATTACCGTCGTCTAGTGAGGGTTGGGAGGGTGAGGCTGATCCTAAAGTCCTTTTCGATTGTGGTGGTCTTACTAACTATGCGTGATGCAGTTGCACATATTGCTCGTTCATAATTCTAGGATTCCCTTATTTATATATCTAATATATGCTTTCACACTAAGGTATTTCTATTAAGAACTATCCGAATTACCTCATTCAAATTTTATCCTGGTTTATTTCCGACTATTGATCACACTAGCCTTTACTGAAAACCTCATTCAAGTTTGTGCTTCCTCAAAATCCTACCATACTCCCTATGTTATTCCTCATACTTATCTCAATTTCTTAAACCTCTTTTGTCATTATTTCCCTGGAAGCTCTACATCAACTTTAATCGGTTAGTGTATCTCTACTATACTTTTGGTTCCGGTGCTACTCTCATACTAGTTCTTCCTATTGGATAATTATGACCCATAGCATCACTATTTGTACAGAACATGGTGCTGTTGTACAAATTAACTATGTGACAAAAGAAATTGCTCTTTTATAATTTGTAATTGGATTACCTGGATATAAATGATAAAAGTCCATATGATTAGTACCAGATTAATAAGATATGAGAAAATATTAATCCACTAAGGTTTAATCATTAAATATCCCTAGTCATAGTATTATCGAGACTGGACATCGATAATGCGGAATAGGCTAGTATTACACTTGTGCGCGTTATGAAAGCTTAACGACATAGTTCTCATATATTTGGGTTTGGATACTCATGCAAGTGTAATATGAGGTTCTGTTTGCCGATAGTACGGGAACAGCTTCGCTCTGGATAGACCCATCGGAATCTCATTGGTAATATGACTATGTGTCTATGGGAATCCGAATCAGGGTAGGTGTAAATGGTCTTAACCTGATACTTGCATCGCTAATACTTGCGACAATCAGTATACTTTGGTTTTGGTCGTCCAGGGCTTTAACAGGTTCTGTGTACGCCTCTTATGGGTATACTGAGAATAGTAGTGTATTGTGTGTGATGTAAATATGGAAGTATCACTTCAGTCATATGGAGATGATGATCACGTAGGGATACAAAACTAGTACTCTATAGTGCTATAACCATCGGGGAAGTATGACTAGGTCATGACTTTCCGATCATAAAGACACTAGTTGCTAGTGATCCGATATATGCTTCGTACGGGCCAGACACAACTCTAGCCCCATGTCTAGCATGTGACATCCGATACTGGATCGCAATACTCAATAATATGTATAATATGCTTGATAAAGATCTTGTATTCTTTAAAAGAATATTTCTGGAGAATTGGGTAGGCACAGTGCTTTGCTAGAAGTCAACCATGTCTTGTAAATCGGTAAGAACGTGGTACGAGGTACGCACGTGTTCGGATAGTCCGATGACCGTATTCACTGCCAACATATCCAGGGATCTCTTGGGTCGCCTCCCAAAGATTCATCGATTATATTTGACTCGAACAAAATTAATCTAGGATTTATTATGAGAGAGAGAAAATTAATCTAGGATTAATTACGGCAAGAATTAATCTGGGATTTATTCGACTAGAAGAGAGAACTCGATTAATTTTGAATTAATCGGCAAAGTAAATTTAATAGTTAAATTGGATTTCTTTATTTAATTTATTTAATTGGGCTAAAATAATATATTGGATATATTAATTGAAATTAGATTTCAATGCGGAATTAAATTGGATTTTAATTCTAGCGAACGAATTAATTTAGAATTAATTCGCAAGTGACTTTTAGAATAATTTTGCCAGGCATTATTATTTATTTAAATTAGATTTAATAACGTCGCAACGGAAAATTTGCTTAGTTCGGAATCAAACAAACCTGGGCCTGAGCGAAGTTGCGTGTTGATTTAGCCGAATTAAATTTTGAATTTAAAAGTGGTGGGACCCACTTCACTTACATCACATGTTAGACATGTGATGGAAGTGGTTAGGCTTAAATTTTTGGATTTGATTTATTAAATGTAAGCTTCGCTTTGCTTATATAACTCTCAAACCAATATCAACACTCAACCTCACTATAAATTAATTTGGTCAACTTTGGAAGTGTAGAATTCACTATTCATATCAACCATTTTTCTCTTCTTTCTCATTGAGGCCGTGAGCTTCTCTTATTCTCCCAATGTTTTTTTGTTACAAAAATCAAGCATGCTAGCACATTAAGGAGTCAAAGGAAGGTGATATGGAGACTCACCCAAGTGTTAGAACACTCAAAGAGGGCTTGAAGCTTCCATCTTCAAAGAAAAAGTTTTGAATTTCATCCAAACCAATGTAAGTATTCCGTAATTTCCTTTGGTAATTTTCACACACGAATCACGCTTAGAGATCCCATGGCATGTATAGGACACTAACAATGATATCAGAGCAGTTTCTAAGCTTGATTTGGATTCTAGGGTTCTTAGACTTTAATTTGGGGATTTTGTGCTTGGAGCTTGATTTTGCCTAAATTGATGAATTGGTTGAGTTTATATGATGTTGAATTGGATTTGTATATCATTGGATTTGTGATAAATTGATTAGATCAAAAATCCCCAAAATCCATGCTTGGCCGAGAATTACCCTAGGAAGTTCATGGTTAATTTTTTGAAATTTAACAATTGGATGTGTTGTTGGCATGATATGTATGATATATGTTGATTTAATTGGATTGAAATCAAATTGCATGACAAATTCCTTGCCAATGCCGTGAGCCTAGCATGTTGGAATGGATTGATTGTGCTTTAATTTGTGTTGGACATAAATTGAAATGTTAAGTGTGATTAATTAAATTAATTAGTATTTTGGAAATATTAGATTAATTGATTAATTATACTAATTGTACTTTAATTCGATTAATATGTAATTTGGAATGATATATTAATTTAATTTGTTGTAATTGGGCTTATTGAGCTTGGTTGGCCAAGTTTGGTTTAGGACAATTGGGTTAGATCCAATTGGGCCCAAAACCATTTCCATAAAGTCCAAATATGACAATTGGGCCTTTAATAATTTAATTGGGCCTAAATTTATTTTTAGCATATGATGATTCCTAAATGGGCCAAGGCTTTTGGTTTGATCCATAATGGCCAAAGCCCACGCCTAAAGAATTAATTGAAAGCCCATTGGACTTTAATTGAATAGTATTGGATACTAATTGGGCATTTGAGACCCAATTGGATTAGATTTGAAATCCAAGTCCTTAAAGACACTATTGAAAGTGTAATTGTTTAATTTGGAATTAAACATGATTAGTATTGGATACAATTAAAATTGGATTTAAAATTGTAGTTCGATATAATTCAAGAATACTTACTTTGAGTATTTATTCTTAAACGAGTTGGACTCGCGCAAATCAAATCGTTGTTTGAACATTGGATGATCATTATTTAAAAGATTAATTAATTGAATTAGATTGATTGATAACATAATTTGTGTGAATACTTGGATGTATTGTATAAATAATGTATATCGGATGGATATTAGAAGGGTGAGGGCAATTTTGGAAATTGCTGTAATAAATTTAGAATTTATTAAATTGGACCTGCGTGTCCAACCTATTATGTCTATTCTCTTTGTATTTATCTTCTCACAAATTCCCCTAAATGTAAATGAGGTTTCTTTTAGTTTTATGTAATTGGGTAGAAGTAAGAATAGTGCTAGCGGGAGAGAGGAAAGTGAGAGATTTGTTCTAGAAGCAATTTATTATATATCCATCCGCATATCATTATTAAATTTTATCGCGCCTTATTATGCTCTTAGAATGCATGTTTAAGGGTGTATGATGAGACCTAATCAAAGATAATAAATTGGTTGCCAATTTACACGACAAACCCTCAAACAATATTAAGCATTTTTCCTTCAATTGAGTGGTTCTTTCTCAAGATCCAAGATTGGCATTGGTTTGTTGGCTAAAATTAAGACATTTATCCATCACGGATGTGTTTGAACCGTGTAAGCTTTGTTCCATATCGTATGTCTTGGGCAGTTGTTACTTGTTGGCCAAAGTCAAGGTCATTTCTTGTTCATCAACTTCGATTACGAAGCTTTCCCACTGCAATGGGTCACGCTTAACTGGAATCATTAAGTTTGTTGAGCCAAAGCCAAGGTTTAGTTGATTCAGAGGAAACAGGTTAGGAAATATATTGGATATATTTACATATATTGGATATATGTTTCGGACTTGGAGGTCCACCTACTGGATCTAGGAATTGGATGAGATCCAATTGATCTTAGAGATCTACCTAGTTAAGTTTCATACAGCTTGTTGGCCAAAGTCAAGGTTGTGTGTTATTTAACGGGATCCTAGCCTACTATGAAACCAGGTTTCCCGAGTACTCCACAGAGGGTTAGATGCTCGCCGAAAAATAGTGGGAGACAAGTATTAAATTTGTAATTTCGTTTAGATACTTGCCAATACACGTTCATTATATTTTTCGTCATTAATTATACATATATTAGTTGAACTAATATTCAATTATTGTTGTTGATGGTGTTTTCAGGCGCTACAGCATTTAATACAGCACGACAAGGACAAAAGGGTAAGTTCGCTGTCTGGTTGAGATCATGAGGCCGACCCGACCAGTTCATGTGAAGACCGACCACTTTGGTTCAAATGACCGATCACTATAGATATCGGCAGGAACGTTCTCAGCATAAAAGATTGTCATGGCCGACCTCATTAAAGACCGACCAGATGACGAACCGTGTTCAAGACAACAGCACCCCATTCTTATGGATAAGATAAGGAAGACATCCTACTTTCGCAAGGAGAGAGAGTCAGAATCCAAGAGGGAATACGGAAGAAGAAGGCAATACCGGATCAGGAAACCCTACAAGAAGAGAAGATTGAGTCCAAATAGGATTTCTTATACAAATAGGAGTCTGATTTCTGTATTATTATAAATAGAAGGGTAGAACATGTGTAAAGGATCATCTAAAAATCATCACAAGAGTGAGAGATTAGAGTCATAGAGCTTTGATTTGTAAAAGCAAGGAGGAGACTCAAGGAGTGTATTTGAGTAATAAAAAGCACCACCCTGTTCTTGCCCGTGGACGTAGGTCGGATCCCAAAATCCACCGAACCACGTTAAATCACCTTGTCTGATTGGCGTATTTTCTTATTTTCCGCTAAATTTGCCTTTGGTCCCCCATAACCAAACAAATTCACAGTTGGAGGAGGATTTCCTTGGGAGTGATATTCCCATATTGCCCTGAGACCAAAATCCACCGTCAACAGTTGGCGCCGTCTGTGGGGAACTTCACAAAAAGCAGTTCACGTGATAAGACAAATGGCGGAGGACGGAAATCACCAACCGGGAGGTCCGGCAATGGACTGGATGAAAAAAATGGAAGATGGCATGAGGTCTATGATGGATCGACTAGAAAGAATGGAAGGAGCAAACAACGAGAAAACTGAAACCGAGACCGGACAGAGGAGGGAAAGAGGGAAAAGAGTAGTAGATGTAAGCGAAGACGAGGGACCCAGGAAGAGAGGCCCCTATGGGATAAGATCTGCGGTGGTAGGAAGATCAGAAGACACATGGGAAGGACCCTACAAAATCACCGAGGCAGTAAGACCAGGGGCCTACATCCTAGAACATCTGGACGGCATAAGGTTGAAGAAACCATGGAACGCCGAAATGTTAAGAAAGTACTTCCCGTAAAAATCAACCTTCCTTTCTTCTATTTTCTTTTTTTTTGCAGAAACCGGGCAAAACAACGAACCGGAACAACTGTTGTAAAGAGGGCAGCACGCCCCCAAGCATGAATAAAAAATTCATTTTCTGGCAGAACCCTTTGAAAAAAGCAAAAACAACCACCACCGAATCTGTCTTTGGACTGGGGACGTAACATTCCCCCAGGACCAAGTGATTCTTACAGATCGGGGTCGGGCGATGTCCCACCGAGTCTGCCTTTGGACTGGGGACGTAACATTCCCCCAGGACCAAGTGATTTTCACAGATCGGGGTCGGGCGATGTCCCACCGAGTCTGTCTTCGGACTGGGGACGTAACATTCCCCCAGGACCAAGTGATTTTCACAGATCGGGGTCGGGCGATGTCCCACCGAGTCTGTCTTCGGACTGGGGACGTAACATTCCCCCAGGGCCAAGTGATTTTCACAGATCGGGGTCGGGCGATGTCCCACCGAGTCTGTCTTCGGACTGGGGACGTAACATTCCCCCAGGACCAAGTGATTCTCACAGCTCGGGGTCGGGCGATGTCCCATCGAGTCTGCCTTTGGACTGGGGACGTAACATTCCCCCAGGACCAATGATTCTCACAGATCGGGGTCGGGGGATGTCCCACCGAGTCTGCCTTTGGACTGGGGACGTACATTCCCCCAGGACAAATGATTCTCACAGATCGGGGTCGGGCGATGTCCCACCGAGCCTGCCTTTGGACTGGGGACGTAACATTCCCCCAGCACCAAGTGATTCTCACAGCTCGGGGTCGGACGATGTCCCACCGAGTCTGCCCTTTGGACTGGGGACGCAACATTCCCCCATAACCAAGTGATTCTCACAGCTCGGGGTCGGACGATGTCCCACCGAGTCTGCCCTTTGGACTGGGGACATAACATTCCCCCAGGACCAAGTGATGCACTCAGCTCGGGGTCGGGTTACGTCCCACCGAGTCAAACTCTTTCGGTTTGGGAGGTGTAACATGCCGTCCGAACCCAAGTCATTCACTCAGCTCGGGGTCGGGTTACGTCCCACCGAGTCAAGCTCCTTCGATTTGGGGAGGAAACATTCCCAGAATCGAGGACCATTACCCAGCTCGGGGTCAGTTTAATACCCCTCCGTTCATGATGACCTCTGAAGGATCTCATATTGTTCGGACAACAAAGAAGAGGAGGAGAAATAAATAAAGACACAAATATACATATGTATATAAAATTATAATGTTGTTACACAAAAGTTAAAGTGTACATAGGGCCCCGGTAGGGTTACCCTTTTCATTCAGCCCGCGCAGGGGCAGGAATTTCTTCCTCTGATGGTTCAGGCGGCGGAAGAAGCAGCTCGGCATCGGGAGGAGGAACAGCTGCTTCATCCTCGGCTGCACGACAGACCTCTACTTCAGGGGCGGGAGGAGGGATCTTAAGACAGTCCTCGCTGGGGGCTGGAACATCAGATCGTCCTTCTTGGGAAACTCCAGAAGCCGGGATGACCGAAATCGGATCAGGATTCATAACCTCCCCGGAAGGTGGAGGGAGCCACTTCTGGAATTCCTCCTCGGAAATATCCCCCTTGCAATAACTGATGGCCGCACGGATGGGGTCCATGTTCAGACTCGGCAGCACCATCGGAATCAGCTCAGCACAGTCGCCAACCCCCCCAGGCGGATAGCCTCCTTCTCGGCCTCAAGCTCACTCTCCCTCTTCTCAAGCTCGATCTCTCTCTCCTCGAGATCAAACTCCCTCTCCTCAAGCTCGGTCTTCTTCTTCTCAAGACTATCTCGGGCCCGTGCAACCTCCTCGTCTTTGTTCTTCAACTTGGCCTCAGCACTTGCTACCCTCCCCTTCAGGACGCCAATCTCAGACTGGGCGGTCTTCAAATCCTCCCGAGCGGTGTCAGCAAGTTTTCGCTCCAGCGCAGCCGCGGCCTTAAGAGCCTTGTTGATTTTGAAGTTCTCAACGGCAGCCAACTGAAGGTTCTCTATCGTCCCCTCCCGGTCAGCCAGCTTTGCCTCCACTTCGGAGAGACGATTTTGAAGCCTCTGGGCCTGACCACCCTCGGACAACAAAGACAGAAGAAGATCCTTATTCTTGGCCATAAGGTAGTTGGCCTGCACACAAAAAGGAGAAGAAGTCAATACATAAAATAAAAAGAACCAAGACCCAAAAACCGAGAAGGGAAGTGAAAATACCTTCGCCATCTGAGAACTCATCTCAGTCACAACACCTTCAGGAGATACATCCTCATACCTCGAGACCTCCTCAGGAGGAATCACCTCGGCCAATTCATTGAAGGCCGGCACTAAATGGGAAGTGGCCTCCCGGATGTTTTCCCCCAAGTCGTTCACCCCGAGGACCACATGGCCCTTCCGTTTTTTAGAGGAGCCTTCAGAAGACTTCCTCCCCCTACGGACATCCTTCCTCTTAACCGGAGCAGCTTCCTCTCCCTCCTCCTCTTGGACCAGCTCGGTCTCCTCGGCCCCAAATTGACGCCTCCTCTTCCTAAGAGGCTTTGGCGGACTGGTAAGATGAGCGGACCCCGATGATTGTGCACTATGGGAAGAGAGACTCCGAGCAGCAGGCTGGACATCTCCTTGAGACGCCCGCTCAGCCCCAGCAGTGACAGGCTGTGCCCGGGAAGTTCCAACATCAGCACGGCCGGCTTTCTTCATGGTACCGGCCAACTTCTCAAGAAACTTAGGCCTCTTCGACATGCCTACAAAAAAAAGGAAAAGAGAGAAGGAGATCAGGGACCGAGCATATAACGAAGATATCAAAACATGATGAAACGAACAAGGAAGACAGAACAAACAGCAAGACATCTACCTATCCGACCCGAGACATCCGTGGGGACAGCCCGAATAAGGCCAGACTCAACAAAAGCCGCATCATTTACCAGCTCCCTCCAGTGGGCAGCATATTGACGAGCCCAAGACACCCGCCTCCGAACCTGACGAGAAACCTTGGGAGCATCTCGCCAACAAGCTGGGAGGAACCAGAAAAGTTAGAAACCTAAAGAGACTAAAGAACAGGAACAGAACAAGAAAAAGGGACATTAGACTCCTAACCTCCAGCCCTGAAAATATCCGGCACCAAGGTCTCCCCTTCAACTGAAAACAGGGACCGTCCCCAATCCCCGGTAGCCCAAAACCAAAGATCCTTGAAGTTCTTATTTGAATCAGGGAGCTTCTGGACGATGTTCGCAGAGCTGTTATAAGCAGAAAGATAATACCAACCATGATGAGCTTTTGGGTTGGCCTTCAGACGATACACCCTCTTCACCTCTTCAAAAGAGGGCTCCCCGAGCCCTGCCCGATGCCAAGCTGCGTACAGCCCGGCCAAAATCCTCCAACTATTCAGACTCAGCTGACAAGGGGCGATTTCCATCTCAGCCAACATCCAAGCGAAATAAGGCTGGATCGGAAACCGTAGCCCACACTCAAAGAAGATAGGAAGGAGTGCTACCGAGCCTTCGTCGGGCTGACTGGCACGATCCATCGGGCCTGGAACTTCAAGGGCGATGTCTATCAGAATATTATACCGCTGACGGAGAGGGCGAGATCATCCTCGGTTATTTTGGAGGGACGGTTCATATCCAGAGCCGACGACCCAAGTTCACCAGGCTCTGGGTCCTTCAGAGGAACCCTCTGATGATAGGAGTCATTTTCGATCTCAGAAGCAGTAGGGGTAGTGTCAAGGACTTCTACACTAGGTGCCCCTGAGCCCCAAGAGAGCTCTTCTGCGGGGGGAGTTGAAATCTTGGCAGGCCTTTCGGAGGGAGAACCATTGTCAGACATCCCTGACGCCCAGAAAACCAGAGAAGGGAGGAGAATCAGTCTACAAGGAGCTACCCACGGTGTCCATGCTAAACTAGATAGGGAGTCTCTAAAAAGTGCCCTAAAGCAAGACCCAGCAAAAACCACAAGTCTCTCCCTAAGCAAGATAAACAAACAGAATCACAGCATAAGAAAAAAGGAGGGGGCGCTCAGAAGACTTACTTGTTCTTCTCGAAAGCAGAAGGTTATACAGCACGGTAATGCCCGTTCCTTAGATGCTCAGCAACGAAAAAGAAGAAAGACCACGGTTGAGCTTCAAGAACACGGAGTTGAACGAATCGCAGAAGAATTCTCAGAAAAGAAGAAGAAATTGCCGAAAAAGAATGAACAGTGAAGGCCTCGTCCTCTTATAGTCATGGCAAAGGCGCTCGTGACCATTGGATCTAAAAGAAGAGCCCGGATGAACGCCAAGTGTCAGCTACAAAAGGGGCCTCCCAAGTTCAAACAGACGGCTGAGATCAGCCCGCTGTAAAAACGCCTCTGCGCGGTCGATTCGTCCCCTCTTTTGGCGGGAACCCGGCGGATGTTTGACAAGTGTCGAGCATTAGAAGAAACCCTAAAGTTGATTTGATAGGCATTTAAGAAGACATGACGGTTGTACGTCTCGAGGAAAGATGATTGGAACGGCAAGAAAATTCTTTTTTGCATCCTGGGACGACTACCAGCGAAGACAATCAGCACACCCTCTTCATATAGTTCCCGGCACGAACTCACATACTCGTTGGAACCGAGAACTAGGGGACATATGTTGATGGTGTTTTCAGGCGCTACAGCATTTAAGACAGCACGACAAGGACAAAAGGGTAAGTTCGCTGTCTGGTTGAGATCATGAGGCCGACCCGACCAGTTCATGTGAAGACCGACCACTTTGGTTCAAATGACCGATCACTATAGATATCGGCAGGAACGTTCTCAGCATAAAAGATTGTCATGGCCGACCTCATTAAAGACCGACCAGATGACGACCGTGTTCAAGACAACAGCACCCCATTCTTATGGATAAGATAAGGAAGACATCCTACTTTCGCAAGGAGAGAGAGTCAGAATCCAAGAGGGAATACGGAAGAATAAGGCAATACCGGATCAGGAAACCCTACAAGAAGAGAAGATTGAGTCCAAATAGGATTTCTTATACAAATAGGAGTCTGATTTCTGTATTATTATAAATAGAAGGGTAGAGCATGTGTAAAGGATCATCTAAAAATCATCACAAGAGTGAGAGATTAGAGTTATAGAGCTTTGATTTGTAAAAGCAAGGAGGAGACTCAAGGAGTGTATTTGAGTAATAAAAAGCACCACCCTGTTCTTGCCCGTGACGTAGGTCGGATCCCAAAATCCACCGAACCACGTTAAATCACCTTGTCTGATTGGCGTATTTTCTTGTTTTCCGCTAAATTTGCCTTTGGTCCCCCATAACCAAACAAATTCACAGTTGGAGGAGGATTTCCTTGGGAGTGATATTCCCATATTGCCCTGAGACCAAAATCCACCGTCAACAATTGTTTTAATTAAATAGTTGGACTGTATTCAAACTACTTCATTTGTAGTTGGTTATATAGTTGGACTATAGTAATAAATACATTTGAAAGTAACCATCAAATTGTAGTTAATATATAGTTAGACTATAGTAATCATTACATTAGATTGTACCCGAAATCGTTGATTAAATAGTTGGACTATTGCAATCAAGATGGCTTGAAAGATTAGCGTCAAAGAACATAATCATGGGTGAAAATGTCTTTAACGACGTAAATTTCAGATTTGGAAATGAATCTTATGAAAGTCCTGGGAACTGAGAAGTTACTCTATTGGATAGAGAAATCTCTCGAGCCTAAGCCAGAAATTGAGCAAATAGTAGAGCATGAGCTTAGGAAGACTCATCGTGATGATAACTTTAGTGCTCAATCTGTTATGCTTGTTACGATGACTCCTTAATTTCGTCGTCAGAACTAAGGGTTAGATCCTTATACCATGATGTTGAAATTAAAGGATCTTCATAGATTTATTCTTAGATCTTAGTAGTATGAATTACAAAAGAAGCTCTTTCGCTCGCTTATGTCAGAGGGTACATCTGTCGAGCATTAGGTGTCATAGATGATTGCTGACATCGAATAGCTAGGTTAGCTGGGCATTACCTATGAGGCTGAGACTTCCATAGATTTGATCTTACAGTCTCTGCCCAAATGCTGGGGCGGGTTTATGATGAACCAAGGGAAAACTCTTGGAGAGTTAATGGCTATGCTCAAGGAGGCAGAGCCAGAACTTCTAAAAGGGCAAGAAGCGCAAGGCGCATTTTACTTCGACATTCCAGAAGGCCAAGGCTTGGCCGAAGACTTCTGGGGATGTGAAGAAAAGGGCAAGGCTAAATCGTCACAGTTTTCTGGGAAGAGAAAGGACACACCCCAACACGTCTGCCTAAACTATGGCAAACAGGGTCAATGGAAGTGTGACTGCCGTAAGGACAAGGCAGACATGAAGGAAAGTGAAGGTGGGGCAAGGCTTCGGCTTCAAGTATGTTTGTTATAAACACGTCTTTTACTGGTTTTAAAATTGGATTTTATATACTGTATGTGGTACATAAATATATGTACTGATGTGCATGATCTGCTGATTATAAGGAGACTGGCTTCATATGAGATTGACCTGCGAGTTAAAAACGGGACGAGAGTCACTGTTTTGCCCGTAGAAACCTATGTTTTGGAACTGCCTTTAGGGCATGTACTTAAATTAGGAGACTGCTATAATGTACCTAGTTTGACTAGAAACATTATCTCTATATCTAGTACAACCCGTTGCGGGTATACATTTGTATTCCAGAACACTGGGTGTTTTGTTTATAAAGATGATATTGAGATATACACATTAGATGTGAATAACCGCATTTATATTTAGAATATAAATAAATCTCAAACATATAAAATTACAAACAAAAGACTCAAATTGAATAAATCAAATGAGTCTTATTTGTGGCATTGTTGTCTGGGACACATTAACAAGAATTGTATATCCACACTTTCGAAGAGTGGATACTAGGACGGATTTGATCCTAATTCAAATGATGTCTGCGAATCCTGTTTATTAGGCAAAGTGCCTAAAACACCTTTTACATGGTAAAAGTGAACGTGCCACCGATATATTAGCCCTCGTTCATAGTGACGTAAGTGGGCCCATGTCTAGCTAGGCTAGAGGTGGATATGAATACTTCGTAACCTTTACGGATGTGGCATCGCGTTATGGTTATGTGTATCTTATGAAACACAAGTCGGAAACTTTTGAGAAATTGAAAGAGTTTCAACACGAAGTAAGAAAACAGACCGATAAAAGTATTAAAACATTACGGTTGGACTATGGTGGATAATACTTAAACATATGATTTTGAAGATTACTTGAAAGAGTATGGTATTCTTACACAGTGGACTCCTCCCGGAACACCTCAATTGAGCGGTGTGTCCGTACGGAGAAACCGAACTTTGTTGGACATAGTAAGGTTAATGATGAGTCGCTCTGAGCTACTAATTTCCTTCTGAGGATACACATTAAATAGTGCAATACTTATTTTGAATAAGGTTCTATAAAAATCTGTTAGACAGACTTCATATTAGATATGAACAGGAAAGAAACCGGGTTTCTCATTCCTGAAGATTTGGGAATGCTGGGCATACTCTAAACGTTTGGATTATACCAAACTAGAACCCGAATCGGATAAGTACCTATTTGTAGGTTGTCCTAGGGAAACCAAAGTATAGTACTTATACAACTCACAAGAGAACAATGTATTTGTTGTTCTCCATGCGGTTTTCCTCGAAAATGAATTCTTAAATGCAGTGGTAAGTGGGAGGAAAGTATAACTCGATAAAAATCGGAGTGATTCTATTCCAGACACTGATCCCTTGCGGAACATGAACAGTTCATCAGGGATGAAACTGTACCACAATCTTCGAATACACAAGAACCACATATGTCGGAGAGAGTCAGAAAATAACCTGGGAGGTATGAGTTTCTGATCTCACCTCATGTAGATATTAATCTTATTGAGGAAGATAGACCAACTACTTATGAGGAAGTGATACAAGGTATCAAATCCTTTTATGGCAAAGTGCCATGAAGTTCGAAATGGATTCCATGTATACGAACCATGTTTGGATACTGGTTGATGCACCAGAAGGCGTTAAACCTATTGGTTGAAAATGGTCTTCAAGGAAGACAGACATGGATTGAAACATACAAATGTACCCAGCTAGGCTTGTACAGAAAGGGTATCGTCAGCGACACAGTGTCGATTACGATGAAACTTTTTCACCTGTTGCCATGATTAAATCCATTCAGAAAATGCTTGCTATTACTGGACTCCAAAACCGCTTTCCTTAACGGAAACCTTTTGGAGGATGTTTGTATGCAACATCCTGACGGTTTTGTCGTGCCAAAACATGCAAACAAGGCTTGCAAGTTAAATCGATCCATTTATGGATTGAAACAAGCATTGAATTCTTGGAACCATCATTTTGATGTAATCATAATGGTATATGATTTAATTCAAAACGAAGATGATTATTGTGTATATAAGAGGGTTAGTGGGAGCGCACTGACAATCATTGTCCTTATGTTGATGATGTATTGCTTCTCGGTAATAACATTCCCATACTATAATCGGTGAAAGCTTGGCTTTCATAAAATTCTCCATGGAATACCTGGGAGAAGCATGCTTTATTATGGGAATAAAGATCTACTGGGATAGATCTAGAAAGCTGTTGAAACTCTCCCAGAGTTCGTACGTTTTGATATGTACACAACCTGATGTCTCATATGCTTTGAGAATATACAGTCACAATCAGGCCCATCCAGGTGATGGTCACTGGATTGAGTAAAGAACATCCTTGAGTATCTTGGATGAACTAAGGATGATTTCTGAGAATATGGGAAAATGAGAACTTGAGGTGACTGGGTTCACCGCTGCAAGTTTCCAAACCGATAAAGATGACTGTAAGTCGCAATAAGGGTACATATTTTATTTGAACAACTGAACAGTGAGCTAGAAATCTTCCAAGCAAGATACTGTTTCCGATTAAACAATAAAAATGGAATATTGCTACAGCTGAGGCAGCAAAAAAAGAATTTTGGATCTATATAATCCTAATTGGATTAGGAGTAGTTCTGTTAGCAGCTGAGCTAGGCTACTGACCGGTGCGTAATCACACGCGTATAACGCAAGCGCACGTATCGTTCAAGTAGTATACCATTGTAGGAGTTCTACAGTCCCGAGGATCGAATAATAAGCATAAAAATATGTGCGAATACAAATCGAGGAAGTTGCAGAATACTTACATCGAGCGCTTGAGCGATGCGGTAGACAACAAAAATAAATTTTTTCCTCCTTGGTGCATTCGGCAGTGAGTAGTCCCTTGCTCTTCCATTTTCAGTTTTGGATCATCTTCCAAGCTCCAAGCTTTGTCATGGTGATTCCAAGCTCATGGGTGGACTTCCCTATCACCTTCGCATGTCTCTCGGAGTGCTAGCTCTTGATGATTTTGCCACAAAATCACCACACTTTGCTTCCCTATAACTCACGGCAGTGAGCTTTGAAAGAAGAGAGAAAATGAAACCCCTTGGGCGTGAGAAGAGAGAGGATAAGAAGTGAGAGAGTGTTAGGTTAATTGATTTCAAAAACAAATTAAAAACATATACCAAAAATTTGTGTAAAGCTTTCCAAAAGTCAATACAAAATTTGGCTCCAAGAATATAATAACATTATATGTCATTCAAGCTTTCAAAAAGCTTTCCAACCACTCACATCAAGTCACATCACTCAATCAATCAAGTGACAATTTGTCACATCACTCAAAGTGACTAATAATTTGACGCTTGATGCGACTAGCGATTTAACTCTTGATGTGACTAGCGATTTGACGCTTGATTTGACTTGCGTGCCGCACTCGAATTTGAAATGCGAATGCGCTCGCAAACAATTTCGGGCTCGGGTTCGCTAATTCCAAATTAACGAATTTTCCGTTGCGACGTAATTAAATGATTATGCCTAGCGAAATCACTATTCACGTCGCTAACGAATTAATTCTAAATTAATTCGTTCACCCGAATTAAAATCTAATTTTAATTCCGCGTCGAAATCCAATTTCGTTTAATATATCGAATATATTAATTTATCGATTAATTCCAAACTAATCGTTATCTCTCTTTAAATAATATTTTATCCCAGATAAAATATCTCCGCAATTAATCCCAGATTAATTTTCTCTCTCATCTAATTAATCCCAGATTAATAAAGTGCGAGTCATACGTCATTAGTGAATCTTCGGGAAGCGACCCATGAGATCCCCAGATATGTTGGTAGTAAATTCGGTCGTCGGACTATCCGAACACGTAAGTACCTAGTACTACATTTTTACCGATTTACAAGACAAGGTTGGCTTCTAGCAAAGCGCCATGCCTACCCAATTCTCCAGAAATATGCTTACAGGAATAAGCGATCTATATCAGGCGTTGTATACATAGTATTGCGTATTTCGATCCAGTATCGGATGATCACATGCAAGGCCTGGGGCTGGTACAGTGTCTGCCCCGTACGAAGCATATATCGGATCACAAGCAACTAGTCTTTTTATTATCGGATAATCATGACCAAGTCATATTATCCCGATGGTTGCAACCCTTTAGAGAACCAGTTCTGTATCCCTGCGTGATCATCATCTCCATATGACTGGAGTGATACTTCCGTCTTGACATCACACCCAACACACTACGATTCTCAATATACCCAGCAGAGGCGTACACAGAACCTGTTAAAGCCTTGGACGACCACAACCAAAGTATATTGATTGTCGCAAGTATTAGCGGTGCAAGTCTCAGGTTAAGACCAAATACACCTACCCTAATTTTGGACTTCCATAGACACATAGTCATACTACCAATGGAATTCCGTGGGGGTCTATCCAGAGCGAAGCTGTTTCCCGTACCATCAGTAAAACACAACCTCCTATTACACTTGCATGAGTATCCTATACCCAAATATATGAGAACTATGCCGTTATGCCCTCACAACGCGCACAAGTGTAATACTAGTCTTTTACGCATTTATCGATGTCCAATCTCGATAATACTCTGACTAGGGATATTTAATGATTTATCCTTCATGGATTGATACTGTCTCATATCTTTCCAATCCAGGAACAAATCACAGGGACCTCCTATCATTTATACATCATGGTGATCTAATCACAAATGATAAGAGAGCAATCTCCTTGTCACATAGTTAATTTGTACAACAACACCATGATCTGTACAAATAGTGACGCTATGGGTCATAATTGTCCAACAATCTCCCACTTGGCCTATAGCCAGTCACTTGAGTGTCTAACACCCGAACTATGTACGGTTGGCTCAAACTGCTGAGAAAAGGCTTTCGTCAGTGGATTTGCATGATTATCGTCTGATGCGATTTATACGATCATCATATCGCCACGATGTATGATCCGAACGAATCAGATGAATATTGTAGTATGTATATGGATCATTGATGAGACCATTAATTCTTTAGCCTGTGCTGAAGCCTAGCTCAGCTGCTAACAAAACTATATCTAATCTAATTAGATTTATTATTGACCCAAATGGCTTCTATTGCTGCCTCAGCTGCAGCAATAACCCGCATTTGTTGTTTATTTGGTAACAGTATCTTGCTTGGAAGATTTCCAGCTCACTGTTTCGTTATTCAAACTTTATTGTACCGTTGTTGCGACTTATAGTCGTCTTTATCGGTTAGGAAAATTGCTACAGTGATTCCAGTCAGTTCAAGTTCTCCATCTCCATAGATTAAGACAGCATCCTTAGATCTCTAAGATACTAATGAATGTTCTTAATATCAATCCAGTGACTATCACTTGGATTGGCCTGTTTGTGAATCCATATGCTCAAAGCGTATGAGACCCAGGTCACGTACATTTTTCAATGTACGATTTCTCCGAGAGTTTTCTCGAAAGCCAAGCTTTCACCGATTGTATTATAGGAATATCATTTCCAAGAAATGACATATTATCATTATTTATAGGACAACCACTGTCAGTGCGCTCCCACTAACCTCCTTATATACACAAGAATCATTTCGTTTTGAATTAAATCATAAACTATTATGATTATATCAAAACGGTAATTCCAAGAACTCAATGCTTGCTTCAATCCATACATGGATCGAATAACCTGCAAACCTTGTTTGCTAGTTTTGGTACGACAAACTCGACAGGATATTGCAAACATCTTCCAAAAGGTTTCCTTTTCAGGAAAGCGATTTTCCCGTTCAGCTGACATATTTCATAAATGAAACATGCAGCATTAGCAAGCATTATCCAAATGGATTTACCCATGGCAACAGGTAAAAGGTTGAATCGCAATCAACACAATGTTGATAACGATACCTTTCCGCTAAAAGCCTAGCTTTATACGTTTGTATGTTGCCTTCCATGTATGTCTTCCTTGAAGACTTATTTAGTACCAATAGGAACAATGCCTTGCGGTACAACAACTAGTGTCCATACATAGTTGATATACATGGAATCAATTTCGGACTTCATGACACTTTGTCATAATTGGGAGTCGATACCTTGTATCACTTCCTCATACGTAGTCAGTTGGTATTCCCCAAAAGATTAACATCTTTATGAGGTGAGATTAGAAACCCATACCCCATGTTGTTTTCTGACTCTCTCCGACTTACGCGGTTATTGTGTATTCGAAGATTATTGGTATAGTTTCATCCTTGATGAACTATTTGTGTTCCATTAAGGAAGAGGTGCCCGGAACAATATTACTCCAATTTTCATCGAGTCTTACTGTCCTCCCACTTACCACTGCATATAGGTATTCCTCTTAGGAAAACCGCATGGCGAGCAACAATTAAATTGTTCTCATGTGATTTGTATAAGTACTATACTTTGGTATCCCTAGGATAACCTACAATTGGCACTTATCCAATTTGGGTTTTAGTTTGGTATCATCCAAATATATGCCAAGCATACCCAAATATTCAGGAATGAGAAACCTAGTTTCTTTCCTGTTCATATCTAATATGAGATCTGTCAAACAAGTTTTATGGAACCTTATTCTAAATAAGTTCTGCACTGTTTATGTGTATCCGTTGAAGGAAATGGTAGCTCAGAGCGACTCAGGATTAACCTTATCATGTCCAACAAAATTCGGTTACTCTGTTCGGACACACCGTCAAAATGACGTGTTCCAGGAGGAGTCCTCATTGAAAGAATACTATACTCTTTCAAGTAAACTTATTGCCTAAGTATTTTCCATTACGGTCTTACCGTGACAGTTTTATACTTTAGCCGATCTGTTCGTCTATTTCGTGTCGAAAACTTTAAAAGTTTCCGATTTGTGTTTCAAAAGAAACACATAACCATAACGCGATGCCACATCCGTAAAGGTCACGAAATATTCATATCCACCTCTAGCCTAGCTAGACATGGGCCCACTTGCTTCACTATGACCTAGGGCTAACAGATTTGTGGCATTTGCACTTTTACCAAGTAAATAGTGTTTTAGGCACTTTGCCCAATAAACTAGATTCATAGACTTTATTTGAATGGAATCAAATTTGTCCTAGTATCCACTCTTTAAAAGTGTGGATATAAGAGTCTTGTTTGATTGTGTCCCATACAACAATGCCACAGTTAGTCTCTTCTGATCAAATCACTTTGAGCCATTAGTTTGTCATGTTATATGTTTGAGATTTATTTATATTCAAAATATAAATGATGTTATTCACATCTAATGTGTCTATCTCAGTATCATCTTTATATAATAAAACACTTTAGTGTTCTAGAATATAAAGGTTCATCCGCAGTGGGTTAAACTCTGATATAGAGATAATGTTTCTAGTCAAACTAGTTACATTATAACAGTTTCCAAATTTAGGTACACAGCCGAAGGGTAGTTCCTAAACTTAGGTATCTATGGTTAAAACAGCGACTTTCATCCCGTTTCCAATTTGCAGATGAATCTCAACTGAAGTCAGTATCCTGCTCATAGCAGATTCTGAACATCAGTATATATTATGTATCACACTAAGTATTTAAAATCCAATTTTTATACCAGTAATGAACATATTTATGACAAACATATTTGAAGTCAGAGCCTTGCCCCATCTTCAGTTCCTTCATTTCTGCTTTGTCCAAACGGTAGTCACGCTTCCGCGATCCCGTTTGCTACATTTTAGGAAGATATTTTGGGATATGTCATTTATCTTCCCAGAAGATTATAATGATTTTGCCTTTGCCCTTTTCCACATTCCAGAAGCCTTTGGCCAAGCCTTGGCCTTTTAGAATATCGAAGTAAGATGCGCCTTGCGCTACTTGCCTTATTGCAAATTTTGACTTTGTCTCCTTGAGAATAGTCATTAACTCTCCAAGAGTTTAATTATTGCAATTTATTACTTCTAAAATCTAAGTATAGATTTATGAAGATCCTTCAATTTCAATATCATACTTAAAGATCTAATCCTTAGTTCAGATAAAGAAATTAAGGAGTCTATTGCGACAAGCTTAATGGATTAAACACTAAAGTTATCATCACATAAATCTTCCAAAGATTATGCTCTACTATTTGCTTAACTCCAGACTAAGGCCTTATATGTTATTTTATCAAATAAAGTAACTTATTAGTTTCCATGACCATCCTGAAACTTATTCCCAATTTGAAAATTAAACCATTTAAATACATTTTCACTAGGATTATGTTTTAAATGTCAATCTTTCAATTATATCTTGATTCTAATAGTCCAACTATTTAATCAACGATTTCGATACTATTTATTATAATGATTACAATAGTCCAACTATTTAATCAACTATAATTTAATAGGTTGAATACAGTCCAACTGTTAATTAAAACAACAATTTAAATATTAGTCCAACTAACATTTAATATATTTGACGAATGATATTTGATTTGAGCGCGTATGGCAAGTAATTAAACGAATATTGCAAATTTAATTCTTGCCTCCCACTATTTTTCGGCGAGCCTCTAACCCTCTGTCGAGTACTCGGGAAACCGTGTTTCCTAGTGGGCTAGGATCCCTTTAAACATCACACAATCTTGACTTTGGCCAACAAATTGTATGATAATTAACTAGGTAGATCTCTAAGATCAATTGGATCCAATCCAATTCCTAGATCCAGTAGGGGGACATCCAAGTCCGAAATATATATCTTATATATGCCAATATATCCAATATATTGCCTAACCTTTTTCCTCTGAATCAACTAAGCCTTGGCTTTGGCACAACAAACTTAGTGATCCCAGTCAAGCGTGACCCATTGACCATGGAAAGCTTCGTAATCAATGTCGATGGACAAGAAGTGGTCTTGAGTTTGGCCAACAAACCACAACTTGGACAAGACACCGATATGGAACAAAGCTCTCGTGATTCAAACACATCCTCGACGGACAAAGGCCTTGACTTTGGCCAATAAGCCAATGCCAGTCTTGGATCTTGAGTAAGAATCACTTAATGGAAGGAAAAACGCTTAATATTTTGTGAGGGTTTTTCGCGTGCAAATTGGCAACCAATTTATTATCTTTGTTAAGGTCTCATCATCATACATACACCCTTAAACATGCATTCTAAACACATAATAAAGCGCGTATAATTAAATAATAATGATATACGGATGAATACTTAACACATTGATCCTAGATCAAATCTCTCCCTTTCCTCTCTCCCGCTAGCACAAGTATTTACTTCTACCCGTTACACTACACTTCTAAAGAAACCTCATTTACATTGATGGGAATAGGTGAGAAGAGAATACAAAGAGTAAGGAGGTAATAAGGCTGGACACGCAGGTCCAATTAATAAATTCCAAATTTATTACAACAATTTCTAAAATTGCCCCACCCATCTAATATCCATCTGATATACATTATTCATGCATCGCAACCATGTATTCACACAAGCATGTTATCAATCAATCTAATCAAATTAATTAATCTGATAATTAGTGACCATCCAATGTTCAAACAACGATTTGATTTTGCGCAAGTCAAACTCGTTTTGCGAATAAGTACTTAAAGTACGAATTCTCGAATTAAATTAAACTACATAATTAAATCCAATTCAATTTGTATTTAATACTAATTCGATATTTAATTCCAAATTAAATATTACACTTATTATAATAAACCTTTACGACTTAAATTCCAAATTTAATCGTTACGGGTCTCAAAGCCCGATTAATTCCAATATTAATTTAATTAAAGTCCAATCTGCTTTTAATTAATTTCTTAAGGCGTGGGCTTTTGGTCAACTTGGGTCAAACCCAATAATCAAAGCCCAATCAAGGAGTAACCCCATAAGCCTAGAAATCAATTTAGGCCCAATTAAATTAATTAAGGTCCATTAGTCGCATTTAGGCTTTATGGAAGCGGTTTTGGGCCCAATTGGATCCAACCAATTTAGCCTAAACCTACTTGGTACAACCAAGCCCAATAAGCCCATTTACAACATTACAAGCTCAATTTCCAAAATTAGCCCAATATAATTAAATTACAAAAATCCAATTTCACAATATAATTACATAAAGTGTATACATAATTAATTACCCAAATCAATATTCCAAAACACCAAATTAGCCTAATTAATCATGTTTATCTTCATTAAATCATGTCCAACACAATTTAACAAAAAAATCAAACCCATTCATGCTTATACTACTCTCGGCAATATAAGGGATTTTCAAATCAATTCCGAATTCAATCCAATTAAATTCTAAATCAACATTCCCAATTGATTCCAAGTCATCCAATGAATCAAAAAATCAAAATTCCAAGACATTAGGGTTCTTAAACTTTCGGCCAAGCTCACCAAAAGGAAAAAAATGATCCAATCACAATTTCATGAAATTGAACCAATCAATCTTCAATTAAACTACATTTAAGCATACTCAATCATCCTATTTCATAAAATCATGCTCAAATAAAATTTACCCAATTTTAAGCCCTAAATATTTTCATGCTCAATTAGGCTCTGATACCATTGTAGGAGTTCTACGGTCCCGAGGATCGAATAATAAGCATAAAAATATGTGCGAATACAATCGAGGAAGTTGCGGAATACTTACATCGAACGGTTGAGCGATGCGGTGGACAACAAAAATCAATTTCTGCCTTCTTGGTGATTCGACAGTGAGCAGTCCCTTGCTCCTCCATTTTCGGTTTTGGATCATCTTCCAAGCTCCAAGCTTTGTCATGGTGATTCCAAGCTCATGGGTGGACTTCCCTATCACCTTCGCATGTCTCTCGGAGTGCTAGCTCTTGATGATTTGGCCACAAAATCGCCACACTTTGCTTCCCTATAACTCACGGCAGTGAGCTGTGAAAGAAGAGAGAAAATGAAGCCCCTTGGGCGTGAGAAGAGAGAGGATAAGAAGAGAGAGTGTTAGGTTAATTGATTTCAAAAACCAATTAAAAACATATACCAAAAATTTGTGTAAGCTTTCCAAAAGTCAATACAAAATTTGGCTCCAATAATATAATAACATTATATGTCATTCAAGCTTTCAAAAAGCTTTCCAACCACTCACATCAAGTCACATCACTCAATCAATCAAGTGATAAGTTGTCACATCACTCAAAGTGACTAATGATTTGACGCTTGATACGACTAGCGATTTGACACTTGATTGACTTGCGTGCCGCACTCGAATTCGAAATGAGAATGCGCTCGCAAACAATCTCGGGCTCGGGTTCGCTAATTCCAAATTAACGAATTTTCCGTTGCGACGTAATTAAATGATTATGCCTAGCGAAATCATTATTCACGTCGCTAACGAATTAATTCTAAATTAATTCGTTCACCCGAATTAAAATCTAATTTTAATTCCGCGTCGAAATCCAATTTCGTTTAAAATATCGAATATATTAATTTATCGATTAATTCCAAATTAATCGTTATCTCTCTTTAAATAATATTTTATCCCAGATAAAATATCTCCGCAATTAATCTCAGATTAATTTTCTCTCTCATCTAATTAATCCCAGATTAATAAAGTGTGATTCATAAATCATCGGTGAATCTTCGGGAAGCGACCCATGAGATCCCTGATATGTTGGCAGTAAATTCAGTCGTCGGACTATCCGAACATGTAAGTACCTAGTACTACATTTTTACCGATTTACAAGACAAGGTTGGCTTCTAGCAAAGCGCCATGCCTACCCAATTCTCCAGAAATATGCTTACAGGAATAAGCGATCTATATCAGGCGTTGTATACGTAGTATTGCGTATTTCGATCTAGTATCGGATGATCACATGCAAGGCCTGGGGCTGGTACAGTGTCTGCCCCGTACGAAGCATATATCGGATCACAAGCAACTAGTCTCTTTATTATTGGATAATCATGACCAAGTCATATTATCCCGATGGTTGCAACCCTTTAGAGAACCAGTTCTATATCCCTGCGCGATCATCATTTCCATATGACTGGAGTGATACTTCCGTCTTGACATCACACCCAACACACTACGATTCTCAATATACCCAGCAGAGGCGTACACAGAACCTGTTAAAGCCCCGGACGACCACAACCAAAGTATATTGATTGTCGCAAGTATTAATGGTGCAAGTCTCAGGTTAAGACCAAATACACCTACCCTGATTTCAGACTTCCATAGACACATAGTCGTACTACCAATGGAATTCCGAGGGGTCTATCCAGAGCGAAGCTGTTTCCCGTACCATCGGTAAAACACAACCTCCTATTACACTTACATGAGTATCCTATACCCAAATATATGAGAACTATGCCGTTATGCCCTCACAACGCGCACAAGTGTAATACTAGTCTTTTACGCATTTATCGATGTCCAATCTCGATAATACTCTGACTAGGGATATTTAATGATTTATCCTTCGTGGATTGATACTGTCTCATATCTTCTCAATCCAGGAACAAATCACAGGGACCTCCTATCATTTATACATCATGGTGATCTAATCATAAATGATAAGAGAGCAATCTCCTTTGTCACATAGTTAATTTGTACAACAACACCATGATCTGTATAAATAGTGACGCCATGGGTCATAATTGTCCAACAACACTTTCTTTTTATCGCTCAATGATTCTCCCCAGTAGTGCTTAACACGCTTGTTTTTAACCTTGAAAGTTTTGTTGGAGTCAGGATCATGTATCTCAACGGTTCTGTCTGGTAAAACCTTGGTGATCACAAATGGACCTGACCACCGTGATTTTCGCTTCCATGGAAGAATTTCACCCTTGATTTCTTTAACAATACCTTCTGCCCTGGTTCCAGTTGTATGCGCACTAAATTTCATCATGTTTCTTCTTGGCCTTTTCTTTGCACAATTTGGCATTCTCAAAAGGCTGTATGTGAAATTCCTCCAATTCATTGAGCTGGTGGAACCTTTTCTCTTATCTTGCTTGTAGTGCAAGAATTGGCTTTTTTAGTGTAAAAGACGTTTTATCTTCAGGCTCCACATGCAATTGACATGTTTTAAGTTTGTCAGTAGAACTTTGCATTGCATTGGAGTTCTGAATGGTACTGTGTATCACATCAAGTCTGAAACATTCCTCCTTCTTTTCATCATCTGAGAAATTCATGGCCTTAAAAACATTGAATGTTACTTCTTGGTCTTGTACCCTCATGGTTAATTCTCCTTTTCGTACATCAATAATGGTTCAATCTGTAGCCAATAATGGTCTCCCAAGGATAATTGGCACGTCTGCGTCTTCCTCCTTTTCTAGGACAATAAAATCTGCTAGAAAAATGAATTTTTCAACCTTGACCAGCACATCTTCAACTAAACCTCTTGGAAATACGAGCGTTATATCAGCAACTTGTAGAGAGACTGAAGTGGGCATTGTTTCTCCAATCTACAGTTTCTTGAAAATAGAAAAATACATCAAGTTAACACTGGCACCTAAATCACATAAAACCCTACCAAAGTTATATTCTCCTATGATGCAAGGAATGATGAAACTGTCAGGATCTTTCAACTTTGGGGGAAGCTTCCTCTGAATGATGGCGCTGTATTCTTCTGTCAATGCTACTGTCTCGTAATCTCCCATTCTCCGTTTTCATGAAAGAATGTCTTTCATGAATTTTACATAGCTGGGCATTTGTTCCAAGGCTTCTACAAATGGAATGTTGATGTGCAGCTTTTTGAACACCTCCAGGAATCGAGCAAACTGCTTGTCCAGCTTGTTTTTTTGAAGTCGTTGTGGAAAATATGGAGGTGGAGTGATCTGATCTTTTTCTTTTTCCTTTGCTTCTCTTTCCTCCATCTGTGGAACTGCATCTTTTGTAACTTCTTCAATTGTTGCCTTGATTCCAAGATCTTTGTTGATTTCAGTATCGCTTTTCAAGGTGATGGCTTGACATTGCTCCTTCCCTCGGTTCCTTGGATTGGGTTCTGTGTTGCTGGGAAGATTACCTGGCGGTCTGTAACTTTGAGCATTGGCCAGTTGTCCGATTTGATTCTTCAGTGCTTTGATGGAAGCAAATTGGCTCTGAAAGATAGCATCATATGCTGCTTGTTTCTTTTTGAACATCTCTGCAATCCATTCTTTCATTTCTTGTTCTTTTTCATGTTCCTGGCCTTTGTTCTGTTGTTGAAATCCTGGTGGTGGATATTTCTGTTGTTGGAATCCAGGTGGTGGATTGTTCTTTTGTCCTGAATTGTTACTCCATGAAAAATTGGGATGATTCCTCTACCATGGGTTGTAGGTGTTGGAATATGGATTGTTCCCCTGTCTGTTGAAATTGTTGACATAATTCACCGTCTATTCAAGTTGGTTTGGTTCTGGTGCTCTTCCATATGGTGAACTTGTGGATCCACCATTAACTTTCATGTTAAGAGTTTCCAGATTCTTACAAATCACATCCAGCTTGGAATTCAGTGCTGTGTTGGCTCAAACTTCATAAATTCCTGCAATTCTTTGGATCATGCTCCCTTCTGTTAGCCATAAAGAATTATAGTTGGCCATTTCTTCAATTAAGTCACAGGCTTGATCTTCTCCTTTTGCCATCAAAGCTCCTCCAGCAGCAGCATCAATTGTGGTTCTCATTATTCCTGAAAGTCCATTGTAGAAGGTTTGGACTTGAAGCCACTTTGCGATCTCATGATGAGGACATTTCCGGAGTAAATCTTTGAATCTTTCCCAAGCTTTGCAAAGGGATTCTGAATCTTGTTGTACGAAGGATGTGATGTCATTCCTCAAATTTGTAGTTCTGGCTGGTGGAAAATACTTTGCAAGGAATTTGGTGGCTAGAGTGTTCCAAGTTGTGATGGAACCTGCTGGTAACGAATGTAGCCAAGCTTTAGCTCTGTCTTTCAGGGAATATTGAAAAACCCGCAGTCTCATTGCTTCTTCAGCTGCTCGGTTGTAATTGAAAGTACCGCAAACTTCCAGGAAGTTGCTGATGTGGGCATTAGGATCTTCAGTTGCATTTCCCCCAAACTGTACTGACTGCTGAATCATCTGGATGCATGTTTTGATGTCACATGTATTTGCTGGTAAATGAGGAAGTACAATACAAGAAATGAAGCCATCGACCACCGAAATAGTTCTGTCTCGAATGGGTATTGGTGGTGCAACTTCCAGAGGTGTAGGTTCCATGTTGACTAAAGCTTCTTGGTCTTCATGCCTTTCCCTTCTCAATTGTCTGATGGTTCTTTCAATTTCTGGGCCGAGCGGTCGGAGTTCAAAGCTTCTGGTTCGTCTCATGTAGTTTCTGAGAACCTGAAACACAAGAAAACAAAAATAATAAGTAAAAAGAAATTAGATATAAGTAAAGGTATCTAACCCCAAAACTAATAGTGAAAGATAAATAAGTCCCCGACAACGGCGCCAAAAACTTGACCGGTGCGTAATCACATGCGTATAACGCAAGCGCACGTATCGTTCAAGTCGTATAAAAAGTATCGATCTCACGAGGACTTAAAACCTTTTGTTATCAATTTATGAAGTTAAATGTTTATAAGTATCTAATGGATTGATTATTTGATCGGGTGGTGACTTTAAAATTAAAACAAGTAAATAAAATTGCTTGAAAGTAGATTGAAGAAAATTCAAAATTATAAAACTATCCAGGGTTGTGAATCCTTCCAATATCTTTTTAATAGATGAAGTGGTTATTTCATGTTTGTGTAATATATCGGTTTACTAACCTGGAACACTAAATCATACGAAAGCCTTGTCGATGGTCAGACACAAATACCCAGTATAACCCAATTGAACCATTTGTCTATGTCAACAAAATTACTTGGATTCATTAAGATTAAGTTCCAATAAGGGTTACCTCCGCCCGACAGGTATATGTCTATCCTGTAAGGAAATCTATTAAAGGGTTATCTATCCTCAAGGAAGATCGTGAACTATTAAGTCTAAGGCTGTAACCTAAAATTCCTTTGTGAAGTTTATTTTAGATTTTCCAGATCAATCTTATTAATGGTCAGTTAACAAGGCTCATTAAGCTTAAGACTTAATAAGTAAACCTTTAAATTACCCAAACTATAATTTAACCCCTTATAAACCGGTGATATTGGATTTCATCACAACCTCAGATAAATGGCTTAGTTACGACATATATTTACGGGTAGTAAAAAAAACATAAATAAAATAAAAGACATAAAGTAAAATACTGAAAATTAATTGCTGAAAAGTAAATGCTCAAAGTAAATTACTGAAAAGTAAATGCTGAAAGTAAATTGTTGAAAAGTAAATGCTGAAAGTAAATTGCTGAAAAGTAAATGCTGAAAGTAAATTGCTGAAAAGTAAATGTTGAAAAGTAAATTGCTGAAAAGTAAATAAAGTAAAAGTACAATAAAAGAAAATGCTGAGGTAAAAGGATCCACTTTTATTACTTCTATTTTAGATATCTCCCTTAATATAATATATTAATTTTACATGATAATTACAAACCAGCCATATAGGCGGTATCCAGATTAAGTCAAATTAATAATTAATTACCAACCGACCAATCAGGCGGTATCCAGTTTAGTCAGGTTAAAACCAATTTAAATAATTACCAACCGACCAATATGGCAGTATCCTCGTTAAGTCAGGTTTTAACTAGATTATATATTATAATTAAGGGAGATTAATCTAAATATTAGTAATAAAAGTTTTACCTTTTACTCCAGAAAAGGGGTGTTACCTCCTCATTACCGAAAAGTAAAAACTGAAAATTAAAGAAAGAAAAGTACTGTGCGTAAAAGTAAATTGCGGAAAGTAAAAACTGAAAAGTAAAGAAAAGAAAGTGCGAAAGCGGAAATTAATTACTGAAATCTGTAAATAAAAAAACAAGATACAATCTTCTTAGTATTCTTAACGAATTCCTTAGAAGAAAGTAGGAATATACAAATGAAATGGCTTGGTATTTATAGGCAAAATTTGGCCTCCATCAAATCATCCACAAAATCCATTATTAATTGCTCCACTAATTGCTCCACCAAATCCATTATTAATTGATCCACTAATTTCTAAGCATGTTTGGTGGTGATTTGATAATTTTTATTATTTATTAATTTATTAATTTATTTTTTGCTTTGAAAATGATTGAAAATGACTTTAATAATTACACACAACACACTTCTGGATGGTTCATCAATTTCGGGCATGAAATCTTCAGAATTCGAAATTATTTTGTCTTTAAAAGTATTAGATCTTTGAGTCTTCTTTAATCTGGAACTTGAATCAGCTCAATCCAATATCGGAGTAAAAGTTGTTCCCAAAATACGACAGATGCGCAAAACTGGAATTTCCAAAACTGCACTTCGTTAAAACGCCCTTTCAAGTTTCCAATCTCCAAAATTAATATGTCAAGTCCAATTTTTACCCTTATTTGACCCACATTTAGTCCTAAATGATTTCATTGTGTTTCAATATTATTTTATCTGCAAAATAAACTAAAACACATCAAAACGTTCATCAAACCCGAGAAACTAAACAAAATATTAAGTAAAATGGGCGGTAAATATTGATATATTTTCCGCTCATCAGCTACAGCACAGGCTAAGGAACCGTGGCCTCATCAATGATCCAAGTATGTACTTCAACTATTTCATCTGATTCGTTAGATCATACATCGTGGCGATGTGATGATCGAATAAATCACATCAGATGATAACCTTGTAAATCCGCTGACGAAAGCTATTTCTTACCAGAAGTTTGAGCAACCCGTATATAGTTCAGGTGTTGGACACTTGAGTGATTGGCTATAGGCCAAGTGGGAGATTGTTGGGTAATTATGACCCATAGCATTACTATTTGTACGGAACATGGTGTTGTTGTACAAATTAACTATGTGACAAAGGAAATTGCTCTTTTATCATTTGTAATTGGATTACCTGGATATATAATGATAAAAGTCCATATGATAGTACCGGATTAATAAGATATGAGACAATATTAATCCACTAAGTTTAATCATTAAATATCCCTAGTCGTAGTATTATCGAGACTGGACATCGATAAGCGGAATAGGCTAGTATTACACTTGTGCGTGTTATGGAAGCTTAACGACATAGTTCTCATATATTTGGGTATTGGATACTCATGCAAGTGTAATAAGAGGTTCTGTTTTCCGATAGTATGGGAACAACTCGCTCTGGATAGACCCCTCGAAATCTCATTGGTAGTATGACTATGTGTCCATGTGAATCCGAATCAGGGTAGGTGTATATGGTCTTAACCTGAGACTTGCATCGCTAATACTTACGACAATCAGTATACTTTAGTTTTGGTCGTCCGAGGCTTTAACATGTTTTGTGTATGCCTCTTCTGGGTATACTGAGAATCGTAGTGTATTGGGTGTGATGTCAAGATGGAAGTATCACTTCAGTCATATGGAGATGATGATCACGCATGGATACAAAATTAGTACTCTATAATTCTATAGCCATCGGGGAAGTATGACTAGGTCATGACTTTCCGATCATAAAGAGACTAGTTGCTAGTGATCTGATATATGCTTCGTACGGGGCAGACACAACTCCAGCCCCAGGCCTGACATGTGACATTCGATACTGGATCACAATACGCAATACTAAGTATACTACGCTTGATAAAGATCTTGTATTCCTTAAAAGAATATTTCTGGAGAATTGGGTAGGCACGGTGCTTTGCTAGAAGCCAACCATGTCTTGTAAATCGGTAAGAACGTGGTACGAGGTATGCACGTGTTCGGATAGTCCGATGACCGTTTTCACTGCCAACATATCCAGGGATCTCTTAGGTCGCCTCCCAAAGATTCATCGATGATATTTGACTCGAACAGAATTAATCTAGGATTAATTATGAGAGAGAGAAAATTAATCTAGGATTAATTACGGCAAGAATTAATCTGGGTTAATTACGACAAGAATTAATCTGGGATTAATTCGACTAGAAGAGAGAACGCGATTAATTTGGAATTAATCAGGCAAAGTAAATGTAATAGTTAAATTGGATTTCACTATTTAATTTATTTAATTGGGCTAAAATAATATATTTGATATATTAATTGAAATTATATTTCAATGCAGAATTAAATTGGATTTTAATTCCAGCGAACGAATTAATTTAGAATTAATTCGCAAGCGACTTTTGTAATAATTTTGCTAGGCATTATTATTTATTTAAATTATATTTAATTATGTCGCAACGGCAAATTCGTTTAGTTCAGAATTAAACCAACCCGGGCCCGAGCAAAGTTGCGTGTTGATTTAGCCGACTTAAATTTGGAATTAAAAAGTGGTGGGACCCACTTCACTTACATCACATGTTAGACATTTGATGGAAGTGGTTAGGCTTAAAATTTTAGATTTGATTTATTAAAAGTAAGCTTGGCTTTTCTTATATAACACTCAAACCAATATCAACACCCAACCTCACTATAAATTAATTTGGTCAACTTTGGATGTGTAGAATTCACTATTCACAACAACCACTTTTCTCTTCTTTCTCCTTGAGGCCGTGAGCTTCTCTCATTCTCCCTTGAATTTTTGTTTCAAAAATCAAGCATGCTAGCACATTAAGGAGTCAAAGGAAGGTGATATGGAGACTTACCCAAGTGTTGGAACACTCAAAGAGGGCTTGGAGCTTCTATCTTCAAAGAAAAAGTTTTGAACTTCATTCAAACCAATGTAAGTATTCTGCAACTTCCTTTGGTAATTTTCACACACGAATCACGCTTAGAGATCCCATGGCATGTCTAGGACACTAACACTTCCATCCTAGTATAATGGGGCTCTTTATAAGTCATTTACTATATTTTTTGAGGATTGCTCTCTCTGATTCCTTTACTCTTTTGAACTTTTACTTTCTTTGAGGCCATGTTTTCATAATGGATTTGATATCACTTTCAATCTTAGATTTGCTTGTTTTGAATTCAAACTACTTTATCTCTTACAGAATATCACCATCTCATGATCCTTATCTAGGTTCTATTGAACTCATTGGTTCAACTATCTTTCTATCTCATGATTTGTCAGTCCCGTTAAGTATTCTCCTTTACTTATTCAGTCTTTACTAGGCTCTAACTTGAGGGTGACTATACATTTCATAGAGATCTGTGAATATTCATTACTCTTATTTGTCTAAGTTCAGCGATGGTTTCATTAGGTGTCTATACACTTACTGGGGTCGGGCTACCGGGAAGAAGTTTTATCATTCGTTCGGTTGGGACCGCATCGGATACTCCATGTCTTAAGGTTCCACAACTCTATCAACCATTCTAAGGTCTCCATGTTGAGGTTTTGGCGCGGGCGCATCGGAAGCTCGCGGTTCGGGCGAAATCATAATTAAAAAACTTTTAAAATTATCAAATAAAACATTCAATATTCAATATTCAATATGAATAATTCATTCATATTTCACCTAAACATATTTATTCGATATCAAATAACGACATAAATAGGTAAGAAACATCACGAGACTTTTTTGAAAACATTTTCCGCAAAATGGTATAAAACGTGTTTTTGTCCGAACCGACCAACCAATACACATGAAGGCTGCCCAGGTCAGCCCTAATAGTACTTGGGCAGTTCATGGGCTGCCCAAACAGTGGCTAATTCACTGTTTGGATAGCAGACACCCGGTAAGCCCGAACTCACCCGGTAACGCCATTTTCGCCATTTTCGCATATTTCAACTCCGAACCAATTTCCGGAAATTGTTCCAACACCCAAAACACATGCAATATATTTATACAATATAATTTTCATCACCAAAAATACAGAAATTCTAGATCTGATTTGGTAACCAAAAATATCATTTTTCATGCTTTAAATCCAATTTTGTCAACATTAATCATATCAACATTAACACCAACCAAAGCCACCACCTATGAAGAACTCAAGAACAATTCTAGGAGTTACAAAAGTGATAATAACACTCTAGAATGGAAACAAGTCATCAAATGATAAAATTGAATCAATATTACACTAATATCATCCAATCAAACTTCACACATGTATCTAGCCTCCAAATCCATCATCCAAATCAAAAACCCCAAAATCTAAGAAATGAAGAAACCCTAAAACTATTATAGATATTCAAGAACAAGAAACAAGCTTTCTAAGTTTAAGATTATTGAAGATTACCTCAAAATCTTGTAATTCCCTTAATTTTTTCTTGAATTTCTTCACTTTCTTCCTTGACTCTTCAAGAAAATTTTGGGAGTTTTGTTTTGGTGAAGATTTCGACCATGGAGGTTCATTGTTGAAGAAAACAAAATTTTTCAACTTTAAATAATGGTCAAAACTGACTTAGGAGGGGGGGGGGTGAATGGCATTTTGGTCATTTGGTCATTTTTAATCTAATTAAATAATAATAAGCTTTTAAGTTGACAAATCCAATTTGTAAACTTTAAGCTTAATAAAATCATGCCACATGTAACCAATAATAATCAAACATATTGTATAACCTTTATGTAATATTGAAATAATTTAATTATCTAGATATTTAACATTTAAACATCTAGATAATTAATTAATGCGATTATTATTATATATGTATTTTTATTTACATTAAATAAAAAATACATATATTAATGACATGTATGAAAATCTCATTTGACAAATAATTAATATGTATCAAATCAATTTTGTATCAAATACAAATACACATTAATTATCAATTGACCGAAATGCCCCTAATACATGTATTTTCGTTTAACCATTTAAACGACTCGAATTAATTCATTTAATTCGGTGAAGTATTATGAATAATCTATATTATTCACAACGCGTTGCCCAAGTGCTCAACGAGTACACTTCATATTGTGGGACTCTCTAAGTTTAGGTTTATCCATCACAGAATCCAATTTCATGTCCATAATCCACCCATTCATTAATTATGACGACCACGGATAATCTAGCTAAACTATGCAAGTCGAGGTCATTGCATACGTATAATCCCTCCGTCACAGACTATCCATATTATACCTGGGATATAGATAAGAACTTCAAATCCTTATGGTATAATATAATCGACTTTTAAATTTACGATCTCTAAATAACACTCGGAACTTGCTTCCGAAGTTATACCACGGCCATGGATTTACTAGATCGCAAACACGTGCAGGATACCTATGCCCTGTACACAAGACTGATAGATTCTATCTTGATATGCACTGGATATCATGAGCATCAGTGACTGACGTAATTACACGCGTATAACGCAAGCGCACGTATCATTCAAGTATTATAAAAAATATCGATCCCACGAGGAATTAAAACCTTTTTTTTTATCAATTTATGAAGTTAAATGTTTACAAGTATCCAATGGATTGATTGTTTGATTTGGTGGTTACTTTAAAATTAAAACAGAAAATAAAATTGTGCAAAAGGAAATTGAGGAAAATTCAATATTATTAAACTATCCAGGGTTGTGAATCTTTCCAATATCTTTTTAAAAGATGAAGTGGTTATTTTACGTTTGTCTAATATATCTGTTTATTAACCTGGAACACGAAATTATGCAAAAGCCTCTTCCGATGGTCAGATACAAATACCCAGTGTAACTTAATTAATCATATTCCTATGTCAACCAAGTTATCTGAATTCATTAAGATTAAGTTCCAATTATGGCTACCCTCGCCCGACAGGTATATTCATATCCTGTAAGGAAATCTATTAAAGGGTTATCTATCCTCAAGGAAGATCGTGGGCTATTGAGTCTAAGGTTTAAACCTAAAATCCCTTTTCCAAGTTCATTTTAAGTTTACCGAATCAATCTTATTAATGGCCAGTTAACAAGATGCATTAAGACTAAGGCTCAATAAATAAACCTTTATATTACCCAAACCAGAATTTAACCTCTTATAAACCGGTGATATTGGACTTCATCACAACCCCAGATAACTAACTTAATTATGACACATAACTAGAGCTGGTAAAAACTTAAATAAAATAAAAGACATAAAGTAAATTGCTGGAAATTAAATACTGAAAAGTAAATTGCTGAAAAGTAAATTGCTGAAAAGTAAATTGCTGAAAGTAAATTGCTGAAAAGTATATTGCTGAAAGTAAATTGCTGAAAAGTAAATTGCTGAAAAGTAAATGTTGAAAGTAAATTGCTGAAACGTAAATAAAGTAAAAGTACAATAAAAAAAATCTGAGGTAAAATGATCCACTTTTATTACTTCTATTTTAGATATCTCCCTTAATATAATATATTAACTTTGCATGATAATTACCAACCAGCCATATAGGCGGTATCCAGATTAAGTCAAATTAATAATTAATTACCAACCGACCAATCAGGCGGTATCCAGTTTAGTCAGGTTAAAACCAATTTAAATAATTACCAACCGACCAATATGGCGGTATCCTCATTAAGTCAGGTTTTAACTAGTTTATTTATTATAATTAAGGGAGATTAATCTAAATATTAGTAATAAAAGTTTTACCTTTTACCCCAGGAAAGGGGGAGTTACCTCCTCATTACTGAAAATTAAAAACTGAAAATTAAAGAAAGAAAAATATTGTACGTAAAAGTAAATTGGAGAAAGTAAAAACTGAAAAGTAAAGAAAAGAAAGTGTGAAAGCTGAAATTAATTACTGAAAACTGTAAATAAACAAACAAGATACAATCTTCTTAGTATTCTTAAGGAATTCCTTAGAAGAAAGCATAAATTTACAAATGAAATGGCTTGGTATTTATAGGCTAAATTTTACCTCCATCAAATCATCCACCAAATCCATTATTAATTGCTCCACTAATTGCTCCACAAAATCCATTATTAATTGCTATCATGTTTGGTGGGAGCTTGACTATTTTTATTTTATTATATATTTATTTATTTTTTTCCTTTCAAAATGACTTTAATAATTATGCATAACACACTTCTGGATGTTTCATCAATTTCGGTCATGACATCTTCCGAATTCGAAATTATTTTGTTCTTTAAAGTTGTAGATCTTTGAGTCTTATTTAATCTGAAACTTGAATCAGCTCAATCCGATATCAGAGTAAAAGGTTATGCCCAAAATACGACAGTTGCGCAAAATTGAAATTTCCGAAACTGCACTTCGTTAGAACGCCCTTTCAAGTTTCCAATCTCCACAATTAATATGTCAAGTCCAATTTTTTCTCTTATTTCACCCACATTTCATCGTAAATGATTTCATTTAGTCCCAATATTATTTTATCTGCAAAATAAACTAAAACACATCAAAATATTCATCAAACTCGAGAATCTAAACAAAATATTAAGTAAAAGGGGAGGTAAATATTGATATAGTTTCCGCTCATCACACCCCCAAACCTAACATTTTGCTAGTCCTCGTGAAACTAAGCCACTTTCGTAGGGATCACAGTTGCATTTAGCATATGCAACAAGCCTTTAAACCCCTAGGTGTCCCTAGTGGACGAGTTGAAGTCTCGTGAGGGCTTACAGTAACGATACCCACAAACGTTTTACAAAAGTAAAAAGATAATAAAACTAATGCACACAAAAGCAAAAAGACAAGAGAAAATAGAATAAAGAAGTTAGTGACTAAACAGATGAAACTTATTATCCAAGTCAATAGTTGTTTTATTTCTTTCTAAATTACCGAATAAGTGAATTCTCCGATTATTTTGTTACCATTCTTCATATAGATAGCCAAAAAAATATTAATCAACTCATTTTTGTCCACAATAGTCACAAGTGTAGTTGAGAAGAAAGTAATATTTTTGTCCAAAAGTTTTATCAGAATTCACACCTTTTTTAGCAATGAAATATTTTTTTGATTTTTTTTTTGATTTTTATTTATTTATATACAATATCTTCCATCTATGTAGCGAGCTTTAGGCCAGTGACTTCCAAACCAGTTGGTTTTAGGGTACTAGGTGTTAAGATACCCCTACGGAGTTTATTACTCAAACTTCATATATATATATTTTTTGCAACATCTTTGATCCATGTAGCGAGCTTTGGGCCAGTGGCTCCCAATCCAGTTGGTTTTAGGGCATTAGGTGTTAAAACACCCATACGGACTTAATAACTCGGATATATGAGGTTTTTTTATCTCATCGCTTTTTTAGGTGCTTCCTCCAATTAAACTAGAGCACTGAATATTACAAACTTTTCAATTACATCTCATGTCTGTATGTTACCATGCAAGTTGATAATATCTGTCAACTGAGCATATGAAGATTCATTTTAATCAGTTTATGGAGAATTTACTAATTAAATAATTCAAAATGAAATAAACAAAAATTAACTTGTTTCGAAATAGGTTGAGATACGTCTCAGGAGTGGAAATTCCTTACTCGGTTATCTCTTACACCATTTTCACCCGATTAATCAAATTAAAAACACAAAATTTTTTTTTTAATTTTTGTAAAATTTTGCATTTTTTTGTATTGTTTCGAAAATTTTGGACTAAAAATAAAAACACCATAAAAATAAAATATTACAACTATTCCCCACCCCCAAATCTAAATGAGACATTGTTCCCAATGTCTTAAAAAGTAGAAGATGAGTTTAGAAGATAGTATCTAGTTAGCTGAAATTCTACATCTAAAATGGAAATTAAAGGTTAAGATCCAAATTGCATGGGTTGCCTCCATGCTAGCACTAAGTTTAAAGTCGTCAGCTAGACATGACTGCCCGAACGTTAGGCTGGATCTGAAAGTGTGACACTTTTTTTTTTTCACTCAATTGATTCTCTCCAGTAGTGCTTGACACGCTTATTTTTAACTTTGAATGTTTTATTGGAGTCGGGATCATATAACTCAACGACTCTATCTGGTAAAACCTTGGTGATTAGGAATGGACCTGACCACCGAGATTTTGGCTTCCATGGGAAGAGTTTCAACCTTGATTTTTTTAAAAGTACATCATGTTTCTTCCTGGCCTTTTCTTTGTACAGTTTGGCATTCTCAAAAGGCTGAATGTGAAATTCCTCCAATTCGTTGAGCTGATGGATCTGTTTCTCTTCTGTTACTTGTAGTGCAAGAATTGGCTTCTTCAGTGCGCAATACGCTTTATCTTCAGGCTCCACAAGCAATTGACATGCTTTAAGTTTGTCAGTAGAACTTTGCATTGCACTGCAAGTCTGGATTATACTATTTATCACATCAAGTCTAAAACATTCCTCATTCTCATTATTCAGGAAATTCATTGCTTTGAAAATATTGAATGTTACTTCTAGTTCTTGTACCCTCATGGTTAGTTCTTTTTTTTATACATCAATAATGGTTCGACCTGTAGCCAAGAATGTTCTCCCGAGAATGATCGGCACATCTTCGTCTTCCTCCATATCAAGGACAATAAAATTTGCTGGGAAAATGAATTTGTCAACTTTGACCAGCACATCTTCAACTACTCCTCTCGAAAATACGAGCGTTCTATCAGCAAGTTGTAAAGAGACTGAGGTGGGCATTGTTTCTCCAATCTGCAATTTCCTGAAAATACAAAAAGGCATCAAATTAACACTTGCACCTAAATCACACAAAGCCTTACCAAAGTCATGTTCTCATATAGTGCAAGGAACAATGAAACTACCAGGATCTTTCAATTTTGGGGGAAGTTTCCTCTGAATGATAGTGTTGCATTCTTCTGATAATGCTACTGTCTCGTAATCTCCCAATCTTCACTTTCGTGAAAGAATGTTTTTCATGAATTTGACATAGCTGGACATTTGTTCCAACGCTTCTGCAAATGGAATGTTGATATGCAGCTTTTTGAAGATCTCCAGGAATCGAGAAAACTGTTTGTCTAATTTATTCTTCTGGAGAGGCTGTGGAAAATATGGAGGTAAAGTAATTCTTTCTTGATTTTTTTCCTTTGCTTCTTTTTCCTCCATCTGTGGAACTGCTTCGCTGCTTTCTTTTGGTACTTTCTCACCAGTTTTTTTGACTCCAACATCTTTGTTGATTTTAATATCTCTTTTTAACATTATGGCATGACATTGCTCCTTTCCCATGTTTATTGGATTTGGTTCTGTGTTGCTGGGAAGATTACCTGGCGGTATGTAACTCTGAGCATTGGCTAGATGTCCAATTTGATTCTCCAGTACTTTGATGGAAGCAGATTGGCTTTGAAAAATAGCATCATATGTTGCTTGTTGCTTTTTGAACATCTCGGTAATCCATTCTTTCATTTATGGTTCTTTTTCAAACTTCTGGCTTTTGTTTTGCTGTTGAAATCCATGTGGTGGATTGTTCTTTTGCCCTGAATTGTTGTTCCATGAAAAATTAGGATGATTCCTCCACCCTGGATTGTAGGTGTTGGAATATGGATTGTTCCCCTGCCTATTGAAATTGTTGACATAGTTCACCGTTTCTTCATGTTGGTTTGGCTCTAGTGCTCCTCCATATGGTGAACTTGTGGCTCTGGCGATGTTTACAACTTGCGTGCTAAGTGTTTCCATGCTTTTGCATATTTTCTCCAACTTATTATTCACTGCTGAGTTAGCTCCAACTTCATAAATTCCTACAATTCGTTGAATCATGCTCCTTTCTGTTGGCTACAATGAATTGTTGTTAGCCATTTCTTCGATTAAGTCCCATGATTGATCTTCTCATTTTGCCATCAAAGCTCCTCCAGCAGCAGTATCAATTATGGTTCTCATCAATCCAGAAAGTCCATTATAGAAAGTTTGGACTTGAAGCCATTTTGGAATCTCATGGTGAGGACATTTTCGGAGCAAATCTTTGTACCTTTCCCAAGCTTCATAGAGAGTTTCAGAGTCAAGTTGTACAAAGGATGTGATGTCATTTCTCAGTTTTGCTGTTCTAGCTGGTGGAAAGTACTTTGCAAGGAATTTGGTGGCTAGAGTGTTCCAAGTTGTGATGAAACCTGCTGGTAGTGAATGTAGCCAAGCTTTTACTCTGTCTTTCAAGGAATATGGAAAAATTCGCAGTCTCATTTCTTCTTCTGATGCTCTGTTGTAATTGAAAGTGCCACAAACTTCCAGGAAGTTGCTGATGTGGGTATTAGGATATTCAGTTGCATTCCCCCCAAATTGTACTGACTCCTGAATCATTTGAATGCATGTTTTGATGTCACACACATTTGCTGGTAAGGGAGGAAGTACAATATAAGAAATGAAGCCGTCAACCATCGGAATAGTTCTGTCTCGAATGGGAATTGGTGGTACAACTTCCAACGGTTCAGGTTCCATGTTAATGATTGCTTCTTGGCCTTCTTGCCTTTCCATTCTCAACTGTCTAATGGTTCTTTCAATCTCTGGGTCAAGCGGTCGGAGTTCAAAGCTTCTCGTTCGTCTCATATAGTGTCTGAGAACTTGAAACAAGTGAAAACAAAAACAATAAGAAAAAACAAAATTAGATACAAGTAAAGGTATCTAACCTCAAAACTAATAGTGAAACATAAATAAGTCCCCGGCAACGGCGCGAAAAACTTGACCGGCGTAATCACACGCGTATAACGCAAGCGCACGTATCGTTCATGTAGTATAAAAAGTATCGATCCCACGAGGACTTAAAACCTATCGTTATCAATTTATGAAGTTAAATATTTACAAGTATCTAATGGATTGATTATTTGATTGGGTGGTGACTTTAAAATTAAAACAGAAAATAAAATTGTTAAAAAGGAAATTGAGGAAAATTCAATATTATTAAACTATCCAGGGTTGTGAATCTTTCCAATATCTTTTTAAAAGATGAAGTGGTTATTTTACGTTTGTGTAATATATCGGTTTATTAACATGGAACACGAAATTATGCAAAAGCCTCTTCCGATGGTCAGATACAAATACCCAGTATAACTTAATTAATCATATTCCTATGTCAACCAAGTTATAAGAATTCATTAAGATTAAGTTCCAATTATGGCTACCCTCGCCCGAAAGGTATATTGCTATCTAGTAAGGAAATCTATGAAAGGGTTATCTATCATCAAGGAAGATCGTGGGCTATTGAGTCTAGGGTTTAAACCTAAAATCCCTTTTCCAAGTTCATTTTAAGTTTACCGAATAAATCTTATTAATGGCCAGTTAACAAGATGCATTAAGACTAAGGCTCAATAAATAAACCTTTATATTACCCAAACTGTAATTTAACCCCTGATAAACCGGTGATATTAGACTTAATCACAACCCCAGATAACTAACTTAGTTATGACACATAACTAGAGCTGGTAAAAACTTAAATAAAATAAAAGACATAAAGTAAATTACTGGAAATTAAATATTGAAAAGTAAATTGCTGAAAAGTAAATTGCTGAAAAGTAAATTGCTGAAAAGTAAATTGCTGAAAAGTAAATTGCTGAAAAGTAAATTGCTGAAAAGTAAATGTTGAAAGTAAATTGCTGAAAAGTAAATAAAGTAAAAGTATAATAAAAGAAAATACTGAGGTAAAAGGATTCACTTTTATTACTTCTATTTTAGATACCTCCCTTAATATAATATATTAACTTTGGATGATAATTACCAACCAGCCATATAGGCGGTATCCAGATTAAGTCAAATTAATAATTAATTACCAACCGACTGTAGGACACAGAAATCGGCGACGCTGTCCCGGGCTCGCGGCCCGGTTGGGAGTACGGAATAGCCCGTTAGGGAACTAAACCGGAGAAATAACATGGAGTCGCCACCCGGTGTGAACTGGGAAAATGATTTAAGGCCGCACTCACCCCTCGCAATGGAAGACCTCAAACCATTGGGTTCGGAATGGTCCCTTACTTATGCCACTTGTAATGATATGATTTGTGCAATAATCTAGCCAAGCCTAAGCAACATATATTTCCAAGTGCAAACCGAAATACCGTCCATTCGGATTCGGCTACGGAATTTACGTCCGGGTTTCCATCCGATATACCACAAGAGAGAACACATATTCCATTCATCCAAGGACCACAACATTTATCAACAAACGACTCTCATGCGAAGGAATTCTAATAAATAACAAGAAAAAAAGATTAAAATAAATAAGAAGGGTGCTATCAGGTCTAACCTCTTAGGTCGTCTCTCAAAAGTGCGTTACACGGCCTTCGGAAGGGTTGATGCTCCGCAACTCCTCCGGTCCACTGGTCCACTGCTCTCGTTTGCTGCTTCACTGTTTTGAGCTGTCATTTCCTCTGTTTTGCTACTGTTTTGCTGCTGTTTTACTGCTGTTTCTTGCGGTAATTTAAGGGTATTAAAGTGCAGTTTTTTGGTCATTGTTTTCCTATATTAAGGGACTATTTTTTTGGCTACTGTTTGCGGTGAATAAGGGCTATTTTGGGGTTGGTTGTGTGGCAATATGGAGACTGTTTCTGGTGTTGGTTGTGCGGAAATATGAGGGTGTTGGATGGGTTGTGGTTCTCGGCAATGTGAGGGTTATTTTCTCTTGCTTGGGACGTGAATGCTCTAGCTAGGTTTATTTCTTTTTTGTGCTTTTTTGTGAGAATGAGCTAGGGGTTCTAAGGTTGCATTTGTGTTTCTTTTATAGGCAAAGGCTAGGGTTTCTCTTGTTTGAATAGGAATGGGATCAAGTAATTATGGGGGGAATATTTCTAATTAGTGTTTCACAAGGAAAATATCTAGTCAATTGGGGATATGATTTGGCTTAACTAGAAAGATCATATATTTGATTTTTTTTATTAGGTATGTTATTTTTTTAATTTAGGAAGGATGTTATTTTAATTTGTGACATGTTTTAAATGTTTTAATTATTTTTGGGTGGGTTTTGGTGGGCTAATTGGGCTTGGGCGTGAGGCTAGCAACAAAACCAGAAGTACCGACACTGTTCGAACGCCGATTCGAACGCTACACAAACGTCCGCAATATGCTTGACATTCGAACGTGTTCACGAACACAGCATGAACGAAAGCAATGAACATGTGAATTGAATCCGATGACATACTTATTCTGAATTTCCCCTACCGACATTCATTTCCCGCGACTTCCATAACCTAAAGAGTAGTGCCTTCGTACGAGACTCATCATCGGGACTTATATACAAAATGAAGTGCCTACACCGACCAATCAGGCGGTAGCCAGTTTAGTCAGGTTAAAACCAATTTAAATAATTACCAACCGACCAATATGGCGGTATCCTCGTTAAGTCAGGTTTTAACTAGTTTATATATTATAATTAAGGGAGATTAATCTAAATATTAGTAATAAAAGTTTTACCTTTTACCCCAGCAAATGGGGAGTTACATCCTCATTACTGAAAAGTAAAAACTGAAAATTAAAAAAAAGAAAAGTATTGTGCGTAAAAGTAAATTACAGAAAGTAAAAACTGAAAAGTAAAGAAAAGAAAGTGCGAAGGCTCAAATTAATTACTGAAAGATGTAAATAAACAAACAAGATACAATCTTATTAGTATTCTTAAGGAATTCCTTAGAAGAAAGCATAAATTTACAAATGAACTGGCTTGGTATTTATAGGCAAAATTTTACCTCCATCAAATCATCCACCAAATCCATTATTAATTTCTCCAGTAACTGCTCCACTAATTACTCCACTAATTGCTCCACTAATTACTCCACCAAATCCATTATTAATTTCTATCATGTTTGGTGTGAGCATAACATACTTCTGGATGTTTCATCAATTTCGATCATTTAATCTTCAGAATTCGAAGTTATTTTGGTATTCAAAGTTGTAGATCTTTGAGTCTTCTTTAATCTGGAACTTGAATCAGCTCAATCCAATATCGGAGTAAACAGTTATGCCAAAAATACGATAGTTGCACAAAACTGCTATTTCTGAAACTGCACTTCGTTAGAACGCCCTTTCAAGTTTCCAATCTCCAAAATTAATATGTCAAGTCCAATTTTTGCCCTTATTTGACCCAAATTTCATCCTAAATGATTTCATTAAGTCCCAATATTATTTTATCTGCAAAATAAACTAAAACACATCAAAATATTCATCAAATCCCGAGAAACTAAACAAAATATTAAGTAAAAGGGGCGGTAAATATTGATATATTTTCCGCTCATCAATCAGTCCACACCCTACGAACATGCGGAGGTCTGATCTAAATAGATCGGTGATGTGACTGCCACCAAAGTATGGAGGATAACTCACATATCCATTGTGGTATCTCAAGTCAAAAGACCACTATGCTCGCTCAACTCGAGAAGATTCCTATTGACGTCGGTGTACCATCTATTAGGAAATCTTTAGTGAGTCATTCAGTGTTTATCAAATAAACACGTACATGTCTATACGAGTCTCCCGAGACTTATGGTTCATTGGGATAAACCATCGGACCAAGTCACGATATACGACATGTACTGGTCTCAACGGATTTTACTAACTGACCCGTATTAGTAAATTTTGACCAGGAACTTTATTTAAGGATATACAACTTATAGTGACGCTTCCTAATGTCAATTACAAACTACGTTGTAACTGCGCACTACATTGTAAATCCTACGGTCTTTGTCTAATATATATTTATCACTAAATCAGATTTAGTTTCAATCTAATCATAATTAGATATCTAATCGCAATTAGATCGAATATGTATATAAAAGACAAGAGGTGCTACCATTAAATAAGTAATATTATGGAAAAAGGCATTGTTCGTATTCATAAATCGGACAGAAATACGATCCGAATTGGCACTCCAAGCATCAACCCTAATAATTTCTCCCACTTGCTCTAGTGTCAATCAACGGTATCATATACACATCTCAATGTGTATCACATACTCATGGCCCTCAAGAGCTCACCTAGCACTCAAGAGGTAGGCAACAATAAGTAAGCCCGCTATTATAAATTGAGTTTGTCCAACAAACCAAATCGTTTCCCTTAACCATCATCATTCATATTTCGTAGAACCTGAGTTCTACATCAATATGACTCAGATGCAATATCGATATTGTGCTGTAGTTATAAAGTTGTCTATATATTTAGAGATCAAATCCAAAATAATATGTAGACAACCGTAAACACAATACTAATATCAAAACTTCTAATCTATAAGGTCACTCTGCAACTTCATAAGTCAATACTTCATAAGTTACAACTAACTCTACTGATTCGGTAGAATCAACGGTTACACTCCCACTATATCTTTTCTGACTTTAACTGACGTAGACCATCTAATGTCATAATTAGACTCAAAACTAATCTGATCCTAATGGTTGCAGATTATATTTTCCATGAATAAGAAACTCGTTCTTAATATCTCCAAGATAACGAAGAACATGTTTCAAGACCCATTCTATGGTCTACAGGATATCAAAATAGCTCGTAACAATTACGATCAAATTGATACCTTTAATCGTACATAATATAGTATTCATTATGCCATCATCCTATAATGCATAAGATTGACTAGACATTCAAATAAATTTCTCTTTTGAAAAAGGAAGCTTTCTTTACGAAAGATGAATCTTATATATAAAAGACACACTAACTGTCAAACAGTTATACTAACTGTCATACAGATAGTTTTGATGTGTCCTTTGTTAGATCATATCTAATGCACGATTAATGAAAGTATCTCACAAGTCTCTTGTTTTATATCATATATAAAACTTTATATCAAATATAACAGAGACTGCTCTCACTGTTTTCACGGAGAAAAGAAGACTTAGGTAAATATTTTACCCCACAAACATCTCATTATGACATTAATAATGATAATGTCGTTAAGATATACAATACTATAATATATGTATTCTTTATACTTTGATAAAAACAGACAACCTGACTGATATCAAAATTAGAGAACACGAATTTCCGGAAGGCTCACTCGAGTCTACAATAGGCTCTATAAGCTTGTATATCAAACTGTGACCCTAGTAGAATACAAACTCTAGGGCCATTCTAGAATGAACTCTTCAAACAAAGAAACCACAATGGATTTTTCATTCGAATAAACCATTCAGGAACGCCACTTTGCATTCTTTAGCCAAAATACATAGTTTAATATCAACATTAACCAACATATCTTTTATTGTTCAATTAGTGCGACTAGAGAAAAGTTTTCTCAGAATCTATAATATATTACTGAGTATAACCTTTCTCATTATCAAACTATAAAGGTCAAACATTTAACAAGCTCACTTTGCTTTTGCTGCGCAAACAATTTGCACATTTTATTAACAATTTATAACGAAAGCTCAATCAAGTTCAAAACATGATCGTAGTAAGCCATGAACTATCTTAAATCTATGGTTCAATGGTAATTTCCGAAATCGATATCAAATATCTTTCTCACTATAACTTATAGGATAATTTTCTTCAATAAGAAAACAATAGAACCATTAAGTATCAAATACTTTTGTAAATGATTCTGACATCCTATTTGTTGGGGTTGGTGCTCAGAGTGCCAATCCGGATCGTATTTATGTCCGATTCATAAATTCGAGCAATTTCATTTTCCGTAATATTACTAATTTAATGGTAGCACCTTTGTCTTTTATACACTTATTCGATCTAATTACGATTAGATATCTGATTATGATTCGATCGAAACTAAATCTGGTTTAGTTATACATGTATATTAGACAAAGACCCTAGGATTTACAATGTAGTGCGCAGTTACAACACAGTTTGTAATTGACATTGGGAAGCGCACTGTAAGATGTATATCCTTAAATAAAGTTTCTGGTCAAGATTTACTAACACGGGTTGGTTAGTAAAATCCACTGAGACCAGTACATGTCGTATATCGTGACTTGGTATGATGGTTTATCCCAATGAACCATGAGTCTCGGAAGGCTCGTATAGATATGTAGGTGTTTATTTGATAAACACTAAACGACTCACTGAAGATTTCCTAATAGATGGTACACCAATGTCAATAGGAATCTTCTCAAGTTGAGCGAGCATAATGGTCCTTTGACTTGAGATATCACAGTGGGATATATGAGTTATCCTCCACACTTTGATGGTAGTCACGTCACCGATCTATTTAGATCAGACCTCCGTATGTTCGTTGGGTGTGGACTGATGCTCATGATATCTAGTGCGTATCAAGATAAGATCTGTTAGTCCTGTGTACATGGCATAGGCATCCTCACGTGTTTACGATCTAGTAAATCCATGGCCGTGGTATAGCTTCAGAAATCAGTTCCGAGTGTATTTAGAGATCGTAAATTGAAAGTCGACTATATTATACCGAAAGGGTTTGAAGTTTTTTATCTATACCCCAGGTATAATATGGATAGCCTGTGACGGAAGGATTATACGTATGCAATGACCTCAGCTTCTATAGTTTAGTGAAATTATCCGTGGTCGTCATAATCCATGAGTGGGTGGATTATGGACACGAAATTGGATTTCGTGATGGATAAACCTAAACTTAGAGAGTCCCACAATATGAAGTGTACTCGTTGAACACTTAGGCAACACGATATGAATAATACAGATTATTCATAATACTTCACCGGATTAAATGAGTTAATTCGAATCGTTTAATCGGTTAAACGATAACACATGCATAAATGCATTTTTGGTCAATAGTAATTACTGTGTATTTGTATTTGATACATAATACGATTAGATACACATTAATTATTCGTTAAATGAAATTTTGACACATTCCATAAATATATGTATTTGTTATTTATTTTAAATAAAAATACATATATAATAATAATTATATTAATTTATTATTTGGATATTTAATTGTTAAATATTTAAATGATTAATTAATTAAAATTTTTTCGTAATTATTATGAAATTTGTCCAATTATTAATGGTTTACATGGCATGATTTAATTATGCTTTATGTGTGCAATTTTGATTGGATAACATAAAATTTAATTATAATTTAATTTGATTAAATTACAAAGGGACAATAATGCACTCCAAAGTCGGTTACAACAAATGAAAAAGGGGAAAATTTGTTTTCTTCCTCATTCTTTCATACCATTTCCGTGAGCCTCAAAATGAAATGGGTTTCAAACTTTCTTGATGAATCAAGTGATAGCAAAGAAGAAAATCAAAGAAAAGGCTTAGGAAAATAAATGATTAAAAGTAATTCCTCTACTTCCTAAGCTTAGAAATTTTGTTTCATATTTCTTGAAGATCTATTGAGATATAGGGTTTCTTCTTTGTTATAAAATTTGGGGCTTTTGGTTGTGGTGGATGAATTGGAAGCTTGTGTGCATGTGTGAAGTAGTTTTGGCTGTAATTAGTGTAATTATTGTCCAAATTGATCATTTGATGATGAGTTACAATTCTAGAGTGTTATGACCACTCTTGTAATGCCTAGAATTGTTCTTGGGTGATTCATATGTGGTGACTTGAATCGGGGTTGAGATTCATTTGATTAATCTTGAAAAATTGGATTTAAAGCATGAAATTAGGCATTTTCGGTTTCTGGGTCAGACCTGGAATTGTTCTATTTTTATGATGAAAATGATGTCTTATGAATGTATTGGATTTGTTTTGGGAGTTGGAACAATTTCCGGAAAGTGTTTCGGAGTTGAAATAAGTGAAAACGGCCAAAAACAATGAATTTTTCACTGTTCGGGCAGCCCATGAACTTCCCTAATACTATTGGGGCTGACCTGGGCAGTCTACATAAGTGTTGGGTGGTCGGTTCGGTCAAAAACGCGTTTTAGGCCATTTTGCTGAAAAATATATTTTTCGTAAAAGTTTCGCGACGTTTCATATACATTTATGTCGTTATTTGATATCGAATAAATAGGTTTAGGTGAAATATGAATAAATTATTCATATTAGATTTTGAATAACTTATTCGGTAATTTGAAAAAGTTTTAAATTACGATTTCGCCCGAACCACGCTTCCGTTGCGCCATTCGCCCAAAACCCCAACATTATTAAACTTATACGGAAGTTATCTAAGGGTATTTTCATCTTATTAATTACGTAATTCCATTTATAGTTTATCACTCTCACATTTAACTTCAGTAAGTCAAGTCTTTTCTACAATGGTCAACATCCCATGTTACACACTAAGTAATAAAATAATTTTATTACCCGGGATCATAGAAAAGATATTCTATAAAATAGAATACAATATTCTATTAAATAGAATAAATGATAATTTTTTTTTACTTGTACCTCCGAGGCGCAAGTACTTTTAATTATATAACCATTATACAAAAGAAATATTCAAATCTCAAACTTTTAAAGATTCAAATTTTCTACCTATACATATCATATACGTAATTGTAGAAACTAATGAGACCTTAATTAAAAAGATGAATTAGTGTTACTGGAGCATATCCCCAAGAGTATTGAAAATTAATTCGGTAACATTCAATATCAAACGAATCAGATCATATAAGATTCGATTTCTCCCACTGATCGATTTCATCATGATGGAATCATAGAAGAATAATATTGAGTAAGAATCACATTCATTAAATAACTTTAGAACAAATTTTCATAAATTCATATATTTGATCATATCAAACATCCTTGAACAATTCAAAAACTCACGATTCAAAATATTCTATCTTGGAACACTTCAAATATAATATCTTTGAACCATTCAAAATATTCTATCTGCATTTCATCAGAAATATATTGAAAGTTCTCGAACCATTTAAGACATTCAATATATATTCTTTTAGAAACACGCAACTAAGTCATGATAATTAATTAACTAAGTTACGAAGTAAAGAAAACTATCCAAGGAAATTTCTAATTCATTAAACCACATACTTCCAAAGTATTAGTTTAATAAATCTGTGGTCCAATGACGATCATTGGTTAAATGAGATTTAATCATATCCTGAATACAATATTCATTAAATGGATAAGGATATATGGTGTGATCTTGTATCAGACCATCCTTTACCATACATAATAAGCATCTAATACTTATGTGATAAAATCTCATAAAGAACTGTTCTAAGTTATTTAGTTAACCAAATATGTTTCTTAATGTTCATCTCTTCATCAATGACAATACTAGTCATATTAAAATATGTAACAATTATTTATAAAGAACAAGTAACTATCCAATAGTCGTAAGTTCTGATATCAAATATCAAAACAATCATTAAACATTATTTTAAATAACTAGATGGGAGATCTGGTATCCAATACCTACAGTTGTCGTATTGTGAGAATCGATATTCTCTATACATAACTATGCACATCTCATTTCTTTAGCTTTATAATTTGTCTTCAATTATTCACAACAATTATAAATAATTGATTAGCAAACCGTGTCAAACACGTGACTTCTAAAAGTCACTAAAGCCAAGAAACGTCATTATAAGATAAACAAATACCTAATGGAGTTTTCTTAATGTCAGTCAAGAATCTCGAGACATGAACTGATTTGTGTCAATTCTTACTACACAAGAAACTATTCCCTCTATAGAATAATATCTTAAAACATATATCTATTTAGATTACTTATCGTGACTTAGAAATTAAGTCATTAACTATCTTGATTTTCAAGAAAATCGGAACAACAGTTCCCGATGGTTTTGACTAATCTAACAATATCCAAGTCTACTTACATTCTAGAATCTATTCTAGAAATATGCAACCATAAGAGAAGTCAGAAAATATATTCAAATAATATGCATGCAATGGATCAGAAGTATAATTCTATTAACAATATAGAATAAAGGAAAACAAAAGCATCAATTTCCATAAAATTACACACTGCTTTAGTTATGGATTTTTAACCCAGCAGTGTCTCCCACTACTTTACGTAATACCGTAATCCCCAATGGAAACCGGGAATTCAATAATTAAATCGAATTTCATAGTGAGAGGTGGACCCCATGAATATATTTCGACTCACAGCTTTGGCACGATCTCGCCTACGTATATTCATTAGGTAGACAACTCTTTGTCAATCACACTCACTATGACTCCTGATTTTAGTCCAGACCATTTCTCGTTATGACAGCTTTGGCACGTTCATAAGGAGGCGTATCAAGGTTTCACTTGCCAATGACAAACTCAAGCTACCGATGTAGTCTTGACAGCTTTGGCACGTTCAGGATTTCCACTTTCACTTGAATTTGTCTAGTATCAAATATACATCCGGCATGAATAAAATTTTATCAACTACACCCTCACTGTTTTGGCACTTTCTCGGATGCAGCCATAGAAAGATACCCATAAACCGTATTGACAAGACGGACCAAGACACATATATCCAATACATATCACTTTATTGCCTTATTTAAGTGGAGATATTCCATAAGAAAGCTTTGCCCTACATCAAATGTAGAATTTCAATCTAGATCAATTTCCTAACAGTTCAATTCTACCTTAGAAAACAGAACTTAATTTAACCATTAAATTTCCAATACGTTTCTCGTTAGCGTAGAATTGAAAAGTCAAGAAACATCTAAATTATATGCATGTGCAAACATCAAAATTGGATTATATATCATATATCAAGCATGAAAAATGTAATGGATGAAGGATCAGACCTGCTCTGATACCATTTTTGTTGGGGTTTTGGCCCGGGCGCAGCGAAATCATAATTTTAAAAACTTTTAAAATTACCAAATAAATTATTCAATATTCAATATGAATAATTCATTCATATTTCATCTAAATATATTTATTTGATATCAAATAACGACATAAATAGGTAAGAAACATCGCGAAACTTTTACTAAAATATTTTTCCGTAAAATGGCATAAAAACGTTTTTGTCCGAAACGACCAACCAATACACATAAAGGCTGCCCAGGTCTACCCCAATAGTACTTGGGTAGCCCAAACCGTGGCCAATTCACTGTTTGGACAGCAGACACCCGGTAAGCCCGAAACTCACCCGGTAACGCCGTTTTTCACCATTTTCGCATATTTCAACTCCGAAACAATTTCTAGCAATTGTTCCAACACGAAATACACATCCAATACATTTATACAACATAATTTTCATCACCAAAAATACAGAAATTCCAGATCTGATTTCGTAAGCAAAAATATCAATTTGCATGTTTTAAATCTATTTTTGTCAACATTAATCATATCAACATTAACACCAACCAAAGACACCACCTATGAAGAACTCAAGAATAATTCTAGGAGTTACAAGAGTGGTCATAACACTCTAGAATGGCAACAAGTCATCAAATGATACAATTGAATCAATATTACACTAATATCATCCAATCAAACTTCACACACGTATCTAGCCTCCAAATCCATCATCCAAATCAAAAAGCCCCAAAATATAAGAAAGGAAGAAACCCTAAAACTATTCTAGATATTCAAGAACAAGAAAAAAGCTTTCTAAGTTTAAGATTATTGAAGATTACCTCCAAATCTTGTAATTTCCTTAAACGTTTTATTGAATTTCTTCACTTTCTTCCTTGACTCTTCAAGAAAATTTTTGGAGTTTTCCTTTGGTGAAGGTTTCGACCATGGAGGTTCATTGTTGAAGAAAACAAAATTTTTCAACTTTAAATAATGGTCAAAACCGACTTAGGAGGGGGTGAAGGGCATTTTGGTCATTTTTAATCTAATTAAATAATAATAAACTTTTAAGTTGACAAATCCAATTTGTAAACTTTAAGCTTAATAAAATCATGCCACATGTAACCAATAATAATCAAACATATTGCATAACCTTTATGTAATATTGAAATAATTTAATTATCTAGATATTTAACATTTAAACATCTAGATAATTAATTAATGCTATTATTATTATTATATATGTATTTTTATTTACATTAAATAAAAAATACATATATTAATGACATGTGACAAAATCTCATTTGACAAATAATTAATATGTATCAAATCAAATTTTGTATCAAATACAAATACACATTAATTATTAATTGACCAAAATTCCCAAATGCATGTGTTTTCGTTTAACCGATTAAACGATTCGAATTAACTCATTTAATCCGATGAAGTATTATGAATAATCTGTATTATTCATAAAGTGTTGCCCAAGTGCTCAACGAGTACACTTCATATTGTGGGACTCTCTAAGTTTAGGTTTATCCATCACGAAATCCGATTTCGTGTCCATAATTCACCCACTCATGAATTATGACGACCACAGATAATCTCTCTAAACTATGCAAGTCGAGGTCATTGCATACGTATAATCCCTTCGTCACAGGCTATCCATATTATACCTGGGATATAGATAAGAACGTCAAATCCTTATGGTATAATATAATCGACTTTCAAATTTACGATCTCTAAATAACACTAGGAACTTGCTTATGAAGTTATACCACGGCTATGGATTTACTAGATCGCAAACACGTGTAGGATACCTATGCCCTGTACACAGGACTGACAGATTCTATCTTGATACGCACTGGATATCATGAGCATCAGTCCACACCCAATGAACTGGCGGAGGTTTGATCTAAAGAGTTCAGTGATGTGACTGCCATCAAAGTGTGGATGATAACTCATATATCCATTGTGGTATCTCAAGTCAAAGGGCCACTATGCTCGCTCAACTCGAGAAGATTCCTATTGACGTCGGTGTACCATCTATTAGGAAATCTTCAGTGAGTCATTCAGTGTTAATGAAATGAACACGTACATGTCTATACGAGTCTCCCGAGACTCATGGTTCATTGGGATAAATCATCGGACCAAGTCATGATATACGACATGTACTGGTCTCAACGGATTTTTCTAACCGACCCATGTTAGTAAATTTTGACCAGGAACTTTATTTAAGAATATACAACTTATAATGACGTTTACCAATGTCAATTACAAACTACGTTGTAACTGCGCACTACATTGTAAATCCTATGGTCTTTGTCTAATATACACGTATCACTAAATCAGATTTAGTTTCAATCTAATCATAATTAGATATCTCAACGCAATTAGATCGAATATGTATATAAAAGACAAGAGGTGTTACCATTAAATAAATAATATTATGGAAAAAAAATTGTTCGTATTCATGAATCGGACATAAATACGATCCGGATTGGCACTCCGAGCATTAACCCTAACACTCCATTCACGTTACTATATTTAGACTACATTACCATGTCATTATCTGTACTAAACTTCCTTGGATATTTTCTGGGTGATATATCTTTCAGTGTTCTCTGTTTCCATCTTAGGATATAACATTATGGGTACTGAGCTTCTTACGGTTATCTCTATCTATACTGATAATGACTTAGATAAACTTTTACATCTCGATAGATATCGTTGTCCTCATTCTAGTACTATATGTCCTGGTAGAGCCTATTACTCATGTAAGAGAGGTATGAGATAGACTCCGTCAGGATAATTTCATTAACTAGTGTTTCTGAAAGGTTAAATTCTAAGTAGATTAAGGCCTTATCTATATCGGATTTCTTAGCTATGGCAACTAATTCACTTTCCTGACGTCATCCACTTTATTTCTTACGAGTCTGGGTTTGGGTGTCTAGAATCCCCACATCCTTTGTAGCAACTCATGTCTATTGGAAACTTCCACGACTAATTCTGATTTCTTGCTTCTTCTGCCTTTATGGTTATTCTTCATTATTCGGGGAACTGCTATCTATACGAGATACTTAAAAACTATTGGATCCACTTGGAAGAATATCCTGAGGAGGGAAGGAATCTTATCTGGAGGGAAGGAACCTTACTTAGGTCCACTCAATATTTTACCCTTGCTCAGACTTACTATATTCCCTTTTTACTACAATAAGTTATGACACTCTCTTTATTATCTACCTTTGTACCTCTTCCTCTTACTGTCTCTAATTGCTTGAACATCTATGCATCACTTCTTACTTTTCTTATAGTTTTCTCTTCATTTTTTACTCATCTGGTGGATATTCTTTGAACTTTCCTATCTATTCTCATAGCTTCTCTTGAACTTCTGATAATAAGCCAGGATAACTGCAGAAGGATTCTCAACTTGGACAAAGAGTATGGTTACTTTCATAAGGAAGAATATTCAAATAGCTTGGAAATTCTTACTAACATGTCTATAAGACTTGAGGACGTACGCGGGGATCAGATACCGGAGAGTTAGTGCCTCGTACACTAGTACCTCAGGCATACTATGTATACAAGACCCCATCACTCTACCAACTACAGTCACTGACTCCCTAGACCATGCTTTGATACCATCTTTGTAACATCCCCCTTCTCAGATATGCTACTGGCAGGGAATAGGCTGACCTATCCCCCTGAGCCTCTGAATTTATGACTCTGATCAACACTACTAATCTCATGTCAAACACAAACTCATATATGGGACCATTGCCCAACTCAATAACACTGAATAAATGCAACTCAATACTCATAATTGTATACTTAACAACACTTCTTTGTACAATGCTGTTCATAGACACCTTGACTTATAACACACACAATCACAATTATACAAGTAACTGATACATATCTTTACTGGACTCTGACTGAACTCTTTCTCTGACTTGACCTGGTGGAACCAATACCCTAGTGACTGCCACTAGTATCCATCCTCTTGAGCTCGTCCTCCGGGTATACCTGCAAAACAATAACAGTGGGAGTGGGGGGGTTAGATTGTTTGAACGGTCTATTGAGTGAACAGTTTAAAAAATGAAAAACTGAAGTACTTTATTAAAATTCATTGTTCTAAAACTGAAATCCTTTTAAGGAAGCCGTCTTTTCTAAAAACTATTTTCTTATCTAAAAACAAATCGCTTTTTGTAAGACTTTTCTGCAAATTCCTTATGTCTGTAAAACTATGAACTTTTCTGGAAAACTGAGTTCTTTTTAAAACTCTTTCATAAAACTTATCATTTCTGAAAACCATATTTCTGAAAATCTTATCTGTAGAAAACTTGACGTATGGGGGCGTTATGTATCGCCGTCCCCCAAACGCCTAGAAAATCTGTAGAAAATGTGATGTATGTGTTGGATAATATGACCCATAGCGTCACTATTTGCACAGATCATTGTGTTGTTGTAGCAAATTAACTATGTAACAAGGAAATTGTACTCTCGTCATTTTGTGATTAGATCACCATAGATATATAAATGAAGAGAGGTCCCTATGATTAGTTCCTGGATTGAGATGATATGAGACAGTATCAGTCCACGAAGGATTAAATCATTAAATATCCCTAGCCGTAGTATTATCGAGACTGGACATCGATAATGCAGAATAGGCTAGTATTGCACTTGTGCGCGTTGTGAGGGCACAACGGCATAGTTCTCATATATATAAGTATTGGATACTTGTGCAATTGCGATAGGAGGTCGTGTTTCACCGATGGTACGGGAAACAGCTTCGCTCTGGATAGACCCTTCGGAATCCCATTGGTATTATGACTAGGTGTCTATGGGAGGCCGAAATCAAGGTAGGTGTGTATAGTCTTAACCTGAGACTTACATCGCTAATACTTACGACAATCGGTAAACTTTGGTTTTGGTGGTGGGGGATCTTAACTGGTTCTGTGTTCACCTCTTCTGGGTTTATCAGAGAGTCGTAGTGTATTGGATGTGATGTCGAGACGGAAGTGTCACTCCAGTCATAATGGAGATGATGTCACGCAGGATACGGTATTAGTGCTCTTAAGTGATGCGCATCCAATCGTGATGTTATGACCAGGTCATGAATATCCGATTATAGAGACTAGTTACCAGAAATCCGATATGTGTTTCGGACGGGGCAGACACTTATCCAGCCCCAGCCCTAACACGTGATTATCCGATACTGGGTCGATATGCACAATACAATCGTATACTACGCTTGATACAGATCTTAATATTCTTAAATGGATATGTCCGGAGAATTGGGTAGACTTGGTGCTTTGCTAGGAGTCGACCTTGTCTCGTAAATCGGTAGAACGTAGTACTTGGTACGTACGTGATTCGGATACTCCGACGACCGTATTTACTGCCAGATTATCCGGGGATCTCATGGGTCGCTTCCCGATAATCCACCGATGACGCACAACTTGCACTCTTGAATAATCTGGGATTATACAGAAGAGAGAGAAAATTAATCTAGGATTAATAACGGAGATGTTTTATCCGGGATAAAATGTCGTCTAAAGAGAGAGAACGATTAATTCGGAATTAATCGATGTATTAATATATTCGATATATTAGACGAAATTAGATTTCGACGCGGAATTAAAATCAGATTTTAATTCGGGCAAACGAGTTAATTTAGAATTAATTCGTTAGCGACGTAAATAATAATTTCGCTAGGCGCAATTATTTATTTAAATTCGATTGAATTAACGTCGCGACGTAAGCTCGGTATTTCGGAAATATCGAACCCGAACGCGTGAGTGCACGTGGGCCCACTTTCATTTGGAAACGTGTGGGGCCCACATGACACATGTCATTCTAATGCATTGCATGTAGATTGTGTACATTGCACTCAATGTCATTGCATGGAGTTTGAGTGTTTGACACTCTAAGCCATTGCATGTTTTGTGTCATAAGTATATTATTAATTTAATATATATTATGGCATAAATATAAATTGATTTTTGGTAAATCATTTTATTCAATTTACAACACATTTTCTCTCTCAAACTCTCTCACTCTCTCACGCCCAAATGAAGGAATTGTTCACTGGTTTGGAACCAGAAATGGCGTGAACAAAGGGAAGCAAAGAGTGGTTTCTCATGGTGAGAAATCAAGTGCTAGCACACTTACAAGTCTTGCGAAGGTGGTAGGGAGGTTCGACCATGAGACGGGATCCATCCGACGTAGCTAGGAGCTCCGTTTCTTCACTCAATTTTCTGTTTTTGTAGGCAGTGGACTGCATGCAGTAAGCTCACATGGCAGTGCGTTTTTTGGGTTCATTTGTCTTCAAATCGACTCTACCAACCAATGTAAGTATTCCGCTATCTTCGTTGGTGTATTCACACATTAATTCATGTCTTGATTTGATCTTGGGACTTTAGAATAAACCAACAATGGTATCAGAGCTAATGTTGCAAGCATGAAAAATGTAGGGCTTAAAATTTGGGTAAACTTGTTTTGAGCATGATTTGAATGAATTGAATGTTTGAGTATGCTTATAACATGTTTAAATTCATTTTGGTTGGACTAATTTGATGAAAAATGGTTTGGAATTATTTTCCCCAAAATTAACACCTTGGCCGAATATGATGATCATTTTGGAATTCTTGGAATATTTGTTTTTGATTCATTTGATGAGTTGAAATCGTTTAGGATAATGTTAATTTAAACTAATTGGATTGGATTTTAATTTGAACATAATTCCCCCAAATTAACACCTTGGCCGAATATGATGATCATTTTGGAATTCTTGGAATATTTTGTTTTTGATTCATTTGATGAGTTGAATCATTTAGGATAATGTTAATTTAAAACTAATTGGATTGGATTTTAAATTGAACATAAAATCCCCAAATTTATCACCTTGGCCGAATGGAATTATGCCCTAATGTCTTGGTAAATTTTGATTTTGAACATTGGATGTAATGGAAATCAATTGGATGGTGATTTGATGTCGATTGTAGGTTCGATTGGATCGAAACCGAATCGGACACAAAATCCCTCCTTGGCCGCGAGCGAGAGCATGAAGCATGTTTATGGGTTTGATTTTTCATTATGTGTGTTTGACATATGATAATGAATTGAGCATGATTAATTGGACTAATTTGTGCTTCGGAAATATCAATTTAGGTTATTAATCATCGTAATGCACTTTAGGTAATTAAATTGCGTAATTGGATTAGTGTAATTTAATTATTTAGGCTTAAATTGGATTTGGGCTTGAATTGTTGTATTTGGGGCTATTGGGCTTTTTATCAAGTTTGGTTTAGGCCAAGTGGATTGGATCCAATTGGGCCCAAAACCTTAACATAAAGCCCAATTGCGACTAATGAACCTTTAATGTTTAATTGGGCCTAATGGGCCGAAATTGATTTCTAAGGCATTTTGGGTGATTCCACTATTGGGTTTTGGTTGCCGAAGCCCATGCCTAAAGAAATTAGTTAAAGCCCATTGGACTTCAATTGAATTGACGTTGGACGTTAATCGGGCTTTGAGTCCCGACGCGATTGAATTGGAATTTAAATCGTAAAGGTTTATTAAATAAAGTTCAATATTTAATTTGGAATTGAATAGTGAATTAGTATTAAATACATGTTAAATTGGATTTAATTATGTAGTTTAATTTAATTCATGAATTCGTACTTTGAGTACTTATTCGCAAAAACGAGTTTGACTCGATCAAAATCAAATCGTTGTTTGAACATTGGATGATCACTTAATTATCAGATTAATTAATTTGATTAGATTGATTGATAGCATGCTTATGTGTGTGAATACGTGGTTGTGTTGAATGAATAATGCATATCGGATGGATATTAGATGGGTGGGCAATTTTAGAAATTGTTGTAATAAATTCGATTATTAAATTGGACCTGCGAGTCCAGCCTTATCACCTTCTTTCTCTTTGTATTCTCTTCTCACCTATTCCCCTCTATGTATATGAGGTTTCTTTAGAAGTGTAGTGTAACGGGTAGAAGTAGTACAAGTGCTAGCTTGAGTGAGAAAGGGAGAGATTTGATCTAGGATCAATGTGTTAAGTATCCATCCGCATATCATTATTATTTTATTTCATACTCGCTTTATTATGTATTTAGAATGCATGTTTAAGGGTGTATGATGATGAGACCTTAACAAAGATAATTAAATTGGTAGCCAATTTGCCACGTGAAAATCCCTCAATCTATATTAAGCAAATATCCTTCCATTGAATGATTCTTGTTCAAGATCCGAAGTTGGCATTGGTTTGTTTTTGACCAAAGTCAAGACCTTTGTCAATCAAGGATGTACTTGAATCATGAGAGTTTTGTTGCATATCGGTGTCTTGTCCAAATCGAGATTTTTTATTGGCCAAAGTCAGATCACTTTTTGTCCAATGACATTGATTACGAAACTTTCCTCGACAATGGGTCCCGCTTAACTGGAATCATTAGGTTTGTTTTTGGCCAAAGCCAAGGCCTAGATGATTCGGAGGATAGGGTTAGGAAAATGTAATGGATACATTGACATTATACATATGTTTCGGACTTGGATGTCCACCTAACCGGATCTAGGAATTGGATGAGATCCAATTGATCTGTGAGATCTACCTAGTTAAATAGCATACAGCTTTTTATTGGCCAAAGTCAGGGTTGTGTGTTATTTAATAGGATCCTAGCCCACTAGGAAACACAGTTTCCCGAGTACTCCACAGAGGGTTAGAGACTCGACGAAAAATAGTGGGAGACAAGTATTGAATTTGCAACATTCGTTCGAATACTCGCTAAACACGCTCATTTTATTTTTACTCGTCATATTAATTAAAAGTATTAGTCGGACTAATATTTTATGTTGTTTAAAAAAATATATAGTTGGACTATATACAAACTCATTCAATATATAGTTGATTTTGTAATTGGATTATAGTAATCAATATAATTGAATTAAATGATAGTTGATTTTATAATGGGATTATAGTAATCAATATTAAAATTATAGTTGATTAAATAATTGGATTATTGTAATCATTATAATAAATAGTACCTTATTAAAATTGATTAATAGTTGGACTATTGAAATCAAGAAAGAATTGAAAAGTTGAATATTTAAAATATATAATCCTTGGATTAATGTTTTAAATGATTTAATTTTCAATCAATGGGAATTAATAATAGGTTAATTTATTTGATAAAATAACTTATTATGACTAAGCCCATAATTAAGCAAATAGTAGAGCATAAAGTCTTTGGAAGATTTATGTGATGATGACTTTAGTGCTTAATTAATATACTTATAATAAATCTATCTTTAGATTTAAAAGTATTAAAATTGCAATAATAAATCTTGGAGAATTAATTGACTATTCTAGTGGAGAAAAGTCAAAGTTTGCAATTGGGCATGTAGCACAAGGTGCACATCATTTCGATATTCTAAAACCCAAGTGGTTTGTGAATATTGAAAAGGATAATTGACATATCCCAAAGTGACTACCATTTGGATATGGAAGACACGAAGGAATTAAAGAAAGGGCGAGGCTCTAACTTTAAAATATTTGTCAAAGTTATGTTCACTACGTATTAAAATTGGATTTTAAATACTTAGTGTGGTACATAAAATATATGTATTGACGTTCAGAATCCGCTGTGAGCTGGATACTGGCTTCAAGCCGAGATTTCTCTGCGAATTGGAAACGGGACGAAAGTCGCTGTTTCGACCGTAGATACCTAAGTTTAGGAACTACCCTTTGGGTATGTACTTAAATTAGGATATGTTATTATGTAACTAGTTTATCTAGAGACATTATCTCTATATCAGTGTTTAATCCATTGCGGATAAAACTTTATATTCTAGAACACTAAAGTGTTTCAATATATAAAGATGATACTGAGATAAATACATTGGATGTAAATAACAGAATTTATATTTTGAATATAAATAAAATCTCAAACATATAAAATGACAAATAAATAGCTCAAATTGATTTGATCAATAGAGACTTATTTGTGGCATTATTGTCTGGGACACAATTAAAGAAGACTCGTATAGCCACACTTTTGAAGAGTGGGTACTAGGACTGATTTGACTATTCAAATAAGGTCTACGAATCTAGTTTATTAGGTTAAATACCTAAATACTATTTACTTGGTAATAGTAAAAGGGCCACCGATCTGTTAGCCTATTCATGGTGAAGTAAGTGGGCCCATATCTAGCTAGGCTAGATGTGAACATGAATATTTCGTGACCTTAACGGATGTGACATCACGTTGTGGTTATGTGTTTCTTTTGAAGAACACAGATCGGAAACTTTAGAGTTTCGACACAAAGTAGACAAACAGATCGGCTATAGTATTATTCCGCCACGGTAATACCGTAATGGAAAATACTTAAGCAGTAAGTTTCATACGTACATGAAAGAGTATGGTATTCTTTCAGATGAGGACTCCTCTCGAGACACGTTAGTTAGACGGTATGTCTGAACTAAAACCGAATTTTGTTGGACATAATAAGGTTTATCACGAGTCGCTCTGAGCTACTATTTCCTTCAACAGGATAAGTTTAACAGTGCAAAAACTTATTTAGAATAAGGTTCCATATAAATCTGTTGACAGATATCATATAGGATATGAACAGGGAAGAAACGAGGTTTCTCATTCCTGATAATTTGGGTATGCCAGGCATAGCTTTTGGATGATACCAAACTAAGGACCCAAATTGGATAAGTGCCAATATAGGTTATCTTAAGGGAAACCTTAAGTATAGTACTTATAAATCCCACATGAAACAATGTAATTGTTGCTCACCATGCGGTTTTCCTGAGAGGAATACCGATATACAGTGGTCAGTGGGAGGATAGTAATACTCGATGAAAAATCGGAGTCGTAGTGATACTGTTCTAGGCACGAAGTCCTTAATGGAACACAAACAGTTCATCAATGATGAATCTATACCATTAATCTTCAAATACACAAGAACTTATAGATCGGATAGAGTCAGAAAACAACCTAGGGTATGGTTTTTGATCTAACCTCATAAAGATGTCAATCTTGTGAAGGTATATCCACCGACTACGTTTTATGAGGAAGTGATACGAGGTATCGACTCCCTGTTATGGCATAGTGCCATGAGTCCGAAATGGATTCCATGTATAACAACTATGTTTGGATACTAGTTGTTGTACCACAAGGCATTGTGCCTATGGTACATTAAACGTCTTCAAGGAAGACATACATGGAGGCAACATACCAACGTGCCACAAAACTAAGGTTTTGACGAAAGGTATCGTTATCAACATTGTGTTAATAACGGTTCAACCTTTTTACCTGTTGCCATGGTAAATCCATTTTGAAGATGCTTGTTGATAACTGTATATCATTTATGAAATATGTCAGTTACAAATCAAAATCGCTTTCCTGAAAAGGAAACCTTTTGGAGGATGTTTACAACATCCTGACGATTTTGTATAACCGACAAACAAGGTTTGCGGTTTATTCGATCCATGTTTGGATTGATGCAAGCATAAGGTTCTTGGAACTGTCGTTTTGAAATAATCAAATGGTTTATGATTTGACTCAAAAGGAAATAATTCTTGTGTATATAAGGAGGTTAGTGGGGAGAGCGCACTGACAGTGAAATTCCCATAAAGCTATTGTTGAAAGATTGGCTTTCAATAGAAATTCTCCGTAGAATTCTGAGAGATAACAACCTTTATTAGAGGAATAAAGATCTACTGGGATAGATTTGGAGTTGTTAACACTCTCTGGAAATTGTACATTTAATATACTTGTATTGGTGTCTCATACGCTTCGAGCATATGGAGTCACAATCGAGTCAATCCAAGTGATAATCACTGGATTGAAGTTAAGAACATCTGTTAGTATCTCTGAGAACTAAAGATGCTATCTTTACTATGGAGAAGGAGAACTTGAAGTGACTGGGATCACTGCAGCAAGTTTCCAAACGCTTAAATACTACGGTACTATAAAATTTGAATAACAGGACAGGAGTTGGAAATCTTCCAGGCAAGATAACTGTTGCCGAATAAACAACAAATGCGGATTATTACTGCAGCTGAGGCAGCAATAGAAGCCATTTGGATCTCGAAAGTAAATCTAATTAGATTAGATATAGTTCTGTTAGTAGCTGAGCTAGGCGTCAGCACAGGCTAAGGAATTAAAGGTCTCATCGACGATCCAGATATATACTTCTATATCATCTGATTCGTTCGGATCATACATCGTGGCGATGTGATGATCGTATAAATCGCGTCAAACGATAATCGAACAAATCCGCTGACGAAAACCTTTCCTCAGCAATTTGAGCGAACCTTACATAGTTCGGTGTTAGACACTCGAGTGACTGGCTATGTGCCAAGTGGGAGATTGTTGGATAATATGACCCATAGCGTCACTATTTTCACAGATCATTGTGTTGTTGTAGCAAATTAACCATGTAACAAGGAAATTGTACTCTCGTCATTTTGTGATTAGATCACCATAGATATATAAATGAAGAGAGGTCCCTATGATTAGTTCCTGGATTGAGATGATATGAGACAGTATCAGTCCACGAAGGATTAAATCATTAAATATCCCTAGCCGTAGTATTATCGAGACTGGACATCGATAATGCGGAATAGGCTAGTATTGCACTTGTGCGCGTTGTGAGGGCACAACGGCATAGTTCTCATATATATAAGTATTGGATACTTGTGCAAGTGCGATAGGAGGTCGTGTTTCACCGATGGTACGGGAAACAGCTTCGCTCTGGATAGACCCTTCGGAATCCCATTGGTATTATGACTAGGTGTCTATGGGAGGCCGAAATCAAGGTAGGTGTGTATAGTCTTAACCTGAGACTTACATCGCTAATACTTACGACAATCGGTAAACTTTGGGTTTGGTGGTGGGGGATCTTAACTGGTTCTGTGTCACCTCTTCTGGGTTTATCAGAGAGTCATAGTGTATTGGATGTGATGTCGAGACGGAAGTGTCACTCCAGTCATAATGGAGATGATGTCACGCAGGATACGGTATTAGTGCTCTTAAGTGATGCGCATCCAATCGTGATGTTATGACCAGGTCATGAATATCCGATTATAGAGACTAGTTACCAGACATCCGATATGTGTTCGGACGGGGCAGACACTTATCCAGCCCCAGCCCTAACACGTGATTATCCGATACTGGGCCGATATGCACAATACAATCGTATACTACGCTTGATACAGATCTTAATATTCTTAAATGGATATGTCCGGAGAATTGGGTAGACTTGGTGCTTTGCTAGGAGTCGACCTTGTCTCGTAAATCGATTAGAACGTAGTACTTGGTACGTACGTGATTCGGATACTCCGACGACCGTATTTACTGCCAGATTATCCGGGGATCTCATGGGTCGCTTCCCGATAATCCACCGATGACGCACAACTTGCACTCTTGAATAATCTGGGATTATACAGAAGAGAGAGAAAATTAATCTAGGATTAATAACGGAGATGTTTTATCCGGGATAAAATGTCGTCTAAAGAGAGAGAACGATTAATTCGGAATTAATCGATTATTAATATATTCGATATATTAGACGAAATTAGATTTCGACGCGGAATTAAAATCAGATTTTAATTCGGGCAAACGAGTTAATTTAGAATTAATTCGTTAGCGACGTAAATAATAATTTCGCTAGGCGCAATTATTTATTTAAATTCGATTGAATTAACGTCGCGACGTAAGCTCGGTATTTCGGAAATATCGAACCCGAACGCGTGTGAGTGCACGTGGGCCCACTTTCATTTGGAAACGTGTGGGGCCCACATGACACATGTCATTCTAATGCATGCATGTAGATTGTGTACATTGCACTCAATGTCATTGCATGGAGTTTGAGTGTTTGACACTCTAAGCCATTACATGTTTTGTGTCATAAGTATTATTATAATTTAATATATATTATGGATAAATATAAATTGATTTTTGGTAAATCATTTTATTCAATTTACAACACATTTTCTCTCTAACACTCTCTCACTCTCTCACGCCCAAAATGAAGGAATTGTTCACTGGTTTGGAACCAGAAATGGCGTGAACAAAGGGAAGCAAAGAGTGGTTTCTCATGGTGAGAAATCAAGTGCTAGCACACTTACAAGTCTGCGAAGGTGGTAGGAGGTTCGACAATGAGACGGGATCCATCCGACGTAGCTAGGAGCTCCGTTTCTTCACTCAATTTTCTGTTTTTGTAGGCAGTGGACTGCATGCAGTAAGCTCACATGGCAGTGCGTTTTTTGGGTTCATTTGTCTTCAAATCGACTCTACCAACCAATGTAAGTATTCCGCTATCTTCGTTGGTGTATTCACACATTAATTCATGTCTTGATTTGATCTTGGGACCTTAGAATAAACCAACAGTATGAGGGCATTACGTATCGCCATACCTTCATATGCCTAACTAGCGATCTTGGGGCGTTACGTATTGCCATCCCCTAAGCCACTTAACTAGAGCTAGGTGTGCAAATCAATGTCATTGGGGTGTTACGTATCGCCGTCCCCCTAGCACTGAAATCTAAGATCTACGGGTGTTACGTGTTGCCGTCCCCCTAGCCCTGAAATCTAGGACCTAAGGGCGTTACATATCACCGTCCCCCTAGTTCTGCTCTACATATACACATGTTCCAAATCCGTCAATTCTAGTAACCATCAATTCCAATATTTGTATCAAGTTACATCTGAGGTGGGTTTTTCCCCCATGCCTCCAAAATCACAAAATCATACTTTAAAATAAATCTTTCTAAAAATATTATCAATTTATAAAGCATTTTAATCAAACTTGGCTAATGCCCTATGTGTTTGAAATGTAAATATCAATTCAAAAACATATAAGTATAAATAAATTTGAGAAAATGGTCCACTCACAAATTTGGAATCTGGCTGACATTACTTATTTTGCTGAAGGAAGTTGCAGTTCCTATTATGATCTATAATTGATAAACTTGGTTAGAACATAAGTCGTGGAACACGCTTCAGAACTAAACTAAGTTTCCTAATTCAACTATTTTATAATCACCACAGGATGTATTATGCATGCGACATGTCATAATGCATGTATGTGAGATGATACGAAATCCTTATGGTGGTCTCTAACATTGTAAATTGAAACTGAAATGATATGCCAGATAGGGAGTGTCGCGACGCCAGGTCGGGAGCGTCGTGACTCTAGGTCTGAAGCATCGCGACATCCGCAACAACAGACTCATGCATATAGCATTTCCTATTTCACGTTGTGACGCCAGATGCTGAGCTTCACGACTTCCACATGACCGACCAAGTCTTCCACATAACCAACCCGAGCCTTCCACACGACTGACCGAGTCCTCCATAAGATCGACCCAAGTCTTCATCATGACCGATCGAGTCCTCCACATGACCGACCCGAGCCTTCCACATGATTGACCCAAGTTTTCCATACGACTGACCTTAGGCAAACATATAACCGACCCGAGTCTTCCATACGACTGACCTTAGGCAAACATATAATCGACTTAAGTCTTCCATACAACCGAAATTAGGCAAACACATAACCAACTCGAGTCTTCTATATGACCGACCTTAGGCAAACACATAACCGACCCAAGGTAGAGGGTATTGCTTGTTTCAGAGTCACGATGCTAACTCATACGCGTCGTGACGCTAACCTGATTTCAGGGCCAATACCATTTCTGTATTATCACTGCCCAAAACAATTTCAACACCCCCATCACACTACATTAGAAGCTTTTCACTCCAATCCAAATAATTCATGTCTAACATTTTCATTTTCCTCATCACATAACAAAAACAACAATCCCCTCCTTTATCATTTTCGGCCAACCCCCTCTAAATTGGGGAACTTGGATATGTGATAAACAAGTCTAATACATGATTATATCTACATGAATGTGCATGACTACATATGCTATCAACTTGTCTCAAGCTCAAATGCTCAAAGTTGAAAACTAGAGCTCATGGGAAATTTCGAAAATAAGAACAAGAATACATACACCAACCGAAATTAGAAAAGAAAAAAGATTATGGGAACTCACATGTTTGGAATGAAACTTGAGATTATCTCTTCTCCTTCAAAATGACATGAGCAATTGAAGAAATTTGAGAGGGAGCTCCTCAACCCATTCACATTTTTGGCTTTGAAAGAAGGATGAATGTATAATGTTCTTTTTATTGGCAAAAGGCTAATTTTTGTAATGAAATGAATGGCTAAGGTTATGCCACATCACCCAATTATAGCTCATTCTCGAATTTCACTATAACATCCACGGAAACCACAATTTTTGACCTACGTCTAATCTAAAAAATATCCAATATGAAAGTTATAGGTCTCGGTCTTAGCTTTCCGATGATATAAAATTCATAGAAATTGAAGATCGTATGAAGAAGTAATTACCCAAATACTGAGGGCTATTTGAAGTGGTACAAAAAATGAATTCCGTAGAGGAACTGCAAAAGACTTGTCAAATGTCCGCCAAGCAATTTCACGAGCACATAAGCAGTTGAGCATGATTTATATAATGTATTATGCCTCTTATAACGCGGTAGTCGTCGTAGTACTCATTGGGATTACCGGGGTGTTACACTCACATATTGCTCTTGCAGAGTTGAGCTCTTAGAGGCTTTGATGTAGCTTCTTACCTTCAACTCATCATCTTTCCACTTATAATAAGCAACAGCCTCTTCAGTAGGAGTATCATCATCAATAGGATCAAGATCTATCATAATAGAGAACATAATAGAGACATTCGTAATCCAAGACAATCTAGAGCTTACGATGCCAATCTAGGAAATTGGGGCCAGTGAGTTTATCTTTGTCAAGCATTGATGTTAGTGGATTTATTTTGTATCACGTACTCTATTGTAAACACAAGTTCTTTAATGATTTTTTAATAAGTATTTAAATAAAATTTAAGGTTTTTTAAATATTGTTGCTCCCACTAATTTTACTCGAATTTCGCACTCCCATATCCACAAGACGAAAATATTATTGGATATATTTCTAGTGGGACGTCGAGTTCTCATTATCAATGTCATGTCTCACCTAATGGGTTTTTGCACTTCATTTCCAATGAGTCAAAACTCATTTTGTTTGTATCTCTATACAAGGCTCAACCTTTCCACCTTTAGCGAACAATATCTCATCTAATAGGTGTTAGCGACACAATCACGTAATGGATTTTGATGATGCAACACAAGTGAAGTCTTCGACGCACAACAACGAGACATTATAAAAAGATGTCGAAATATAATGGTGTTGAAGAGCAAAGAATGTGAAAGCTTGTGCATATTGAAGAAATTATGTAAAGTCTTAGTTTAGTGCTTTAAATGTATTGTGAAATGTTTATTCAAGTACATAAGCTCATAGGAAACATACACATTCACTTAGATGCATTAGGCTCATGTACAAAATGCCTTAAAACTTCATATATGCATTTTTGGTACAGAGACCGGCATATCGGTTCCTTACCGGTCCTTATACCGGTGGGATGCTATGTTTTGAAAGCTCTCTAGAACTGGCATATTTCATACCGGTGCTATATCGGTGATCATACCGGTCATACTAGGGATTGTATATACACTGGAATTGGCATGCATCAAACTGGCATGGACCATACCAGTCCATATACCGATATCCATACTGGTGAGCCTATTAGTAAAACATGCTTACTGGAACCGGCAAGGACCAAACCAGTCCCCATATCGGTGACCATATCGGCTTAACAGATATATTCAAACAGTAATATAGCCGTTACTATGCCAGACCGACATACCAGTGTATGGAGATCGACATGCCGATTTCAGACAGGGAAGTTAGGACTGCTTTATATTTTTTTATAAATTAAGCCCCAATTCGTTTTTGCATTGTTACACAACCTTGATATACATTACATTAAGGCAAAAATAGAGAGTTCTCTTTAACCTTCATAATCATACACTCTCATATATCAAGCTTACATACTACACCTTCTTAATCCTTAGTAGTGAGCTTAGATCACTTAGGTAGGCAACTCACACAATCTTCTTTATCTTTGTGAGTGCCCAAATGTGTTTACAAATTTCTTATCAAAAAACATGTGGTTTGTGAAATCCTATCGTTTGGGTAATTGTAAAGGTTTGTGAGTGAGCTTACGTAGAAAACTCAAAGTGTAAGGGTTTGTGAACCTTGCGTAAAACTCTTGGTTGCGGGTGAGCCACGATAAAAACTCGATTGATAGTGAAAAGCTTCAAGCACGGCTTGAAAGAGTGGAGTAGGCATCATTGGTCGAACAACTATAAATCACGGTATCATTTTCTCTATCCCTTAACTCTTTAATTACTGCAATTTTATTTTTGTATTTACTTATATAGTAGAAACTTGCATATAAGAAATATTTATTGTATGAGAAAATATACCTTAAGGCTTAATCGGTAAAAGTAGTTAAAATCGACAAAGATTTTTATTTCCGCATTATTAAGAAATAACCCAATTCACACCCCCTCTTGGGAAAATAGTTTGGTTGTTGTATTGCTTGTAGGGAATTTCAATGGTTTTGACATCTTCACTAGTTAAGCTAGGCCCAACACCTTTCATCACATAACATATGTAATTGGCCCTCACCTAATGGATTTTGGGTTTGCAGTCATTAGACTACATGTACGAACAAGTCAAATAGAACTTAAATATATAAGGGTCCCTCACCTAATGGATTTTGGGATTACCAAAAATATATTTAGTGGGTTATTTGATTGTGTTGGAAGATTAATGCTTAATATTCAATCTTAGGGATTATTTAATTATCCATATCTTATATGATTTAGGTCTTTCTTTTAGTGCATTTTGATGTTTTTGTATCTTATACTTTCATCGTGCACAAGCACATTTACCACATAACTTTTATTTTTGGCTCTAGACGAGGGGGATCCTAATATTTTATTAACACTTTAATAAGACCGTTCCATTTGATTTAAGACAATCCTTCACAATTCGTTAACTAGAGAAAAACTCCCAGAAGATGAGGGGGGTCCGGTGTGACCACTTAAGTCCCTACCTTCTTAGGCTCTTATCACCTTGGTGACAGAGTTCTATTTAGTACCTCTTTGTTCGAGAAGATCTTAGGATTTCTTGGCTTGAAAAATCCTATTACTAATCTTGAAACTTTTAAAAGATTACACTTTGATTATCAATTAATGTTTTAATCATATTAAATAATTAAGAGATATAATCAAAGTCGTATTATGATTCTTGTAGTAATTTAATTCTAATCCAATTAAAATTTTATTTGAGTTTAACTTCCTAAGAAGTTATTTAGTCAAAAACTAGCAACAACTCAATTTCTATTAGAATTTTTTCCAAAAACAATTTTAATGGAAAAGAAAATTCTAATCTAACTCAAATTTTAATTCTGGAAATTTTGAAAAAAAATTATAATTTCAAATGTTAGAATTTTTACATAAGATCGTTTTGGATATTTACAATAAATCCCTAAAACTTTCAGAATTTTACAAATTGGTCATGCGGAGTCTGCCAACCTGAATTTTCAGGTTTTGTCCTACTGATTGTTTTCGAATTCCGATTGAGTTGAAATTTTACAGAGTCGTTAGTCCCTATGTCTAGGGTCTTCACAAAAATATTCAGTCCAAAATAAAAATTTTATCAATATAAAATAATATCCTAACCAAACAACTCTCAATAAGATCCCATATACATATTTTAATTTATTTTCATCAAAACGACATAACCTCAATACTACTGATACCACTGTAAGGTTTTGGAGTTAGTACGGAAGCATCCATGTGACTGGAATTTCAAATTTTCTTTCAAAACCACTTTAAGGATTGTGGTTATGTCATTGTTGATGTAAACAATATACTATTAAATTAAACTCCATTGATTTTAACATGCATGCAATAAATTTTATTTATCAATATAAATAATATTTACTAATAATAAAACATATCTTATTGTGCTTATTATCTTTCTTGAGCATTTTGAATATCCTCATTGATTTTTCTCTTACAATAGTGCACCAAGCGTTGCACCTCTAGTTGGTATACTAGCACTCCTCTATGAATAAATCGTTCTCACTATTGAGAATTAAGAAATATTTTTTCTTTCCTAAGATATTAAAATCTTTAGAAATACAGAGAAATCAAAACGCAACTTTGTGCCCTTCAATTCTGCATGAATATATGTTAACGTGCAAACTGCTTATATATATATACACACACTCATGCAAGCCTTGTTCATATTTTTTATGCACTACCACGTGAACACACACACATATATATATTAGCATTGGATTTGTTTTAATTGTATCCCAATACAATAAGGTCAATCTAATGTTTCTCCAAATCAAATTTGTTCTTTTAAAGATTTTTTCCAATATAAATTAGGATACTTAATTAAATTATGAATCCTAATTAAATAGAGACTTCCCTATTTAATCTTAATTAGGACTCTAATTAATTTGGGTGCTAGTCCACTAAATTAAAACCCAATAAATTAAATATTATTTTGACATAATAATTAATTAAATATTAATTAAAATTACATTTAATTTATTTAATATAAATATCAAATATTTATTTAAACGATTAAATATAAATTTATATTTCAAATTTATTAATCAAATCAATATTTCCGAAATATCCAAAATATCCTAATCCAATTAGGAAACGCCAAAATAATCATTTATTAACTTTTAACAAACATCATTGAATTTGTAACATAGACGAAAACTATATTGTGCGACCTGTTGGGGCAGTCGTGGAACCCCTAGGGTCGGATCGGTGCCCCGGGCAGCGGAAATGGGTCTAACCCATGTATATCAAGTATGGGTGTAATTTTAAATAGTTTAATGAGATAATATATTCTATTAAGAGTGTATAGGAAAAAACCGGGAAAGAATCGGAGTCTAGAAGCTTCAGAACGAGTGAAAATAAAATCGGCGCGCGAAGGGCGCGGCGCACGTGAAGCACACGCGCTAAAGTGTGCGCGCGCACTGTAGCGCCCAGGTTTCCAGAGAGCTGATGCAATTAAGGTCTATTACCCTAATTGCTTCTGGTCTTCCAATAAGAAATGTCTCGTGAACAATTCTAGGTCACCCAAAGGTGGTCAAGTGATTCTAGAATGGTAGCCATACCTCTAAGCTTTAATTTAGAGTTCCAAACTCTAATTAATTGTTCCATGTCCAACATGAATATTTTGACCTAATTACAAGCATATTGTGTTTATACTTCTAAATTATCCTAACACAATTGATTAGCCTTATTCAACATTAAGCTATGAGATCATGCATCTAATACACAAATAAACAGAGCATAGGAGAAGATCAAACTTTACCTAGTAAGCTAGATGTAAGATCCAATCTACTTCTTCTTTGTTGAAATTGTAGGAGAACCTCTAAGGTTTGCAAGCTTGATTTCAAGACCCAATCTTGTTTCCAATGCTTCCAAACTTGACTTCAAGATCCAATCTTGATTTCTCATAGATGAAATGTTGTAGAGATCTCACAAGCTTCTCTAAACATTTCTCTAACTTAGGCTAATCTCTCAAGAATTTGCTTATGCTTGTATTTGAACTTGTAATTAAAAACTTCCTAAAGCTTGTTATTTATAGCAAAACTTAGTCAATTTTTAATTAATAAAAGTTGTAATCAACTTTAAGTGGGCTTAATCCAATTTGTCCAAATATGTATAATTGGGTGTGACTAATCTCCATTGTCTCCCATTTAATTTAATCCAATTAAATCAAGCCAAGGATTAGGAAATGGATTAGTTAAATGTTTGCCACCTTGATTTAATCCAATTAAATCAAACCAAAACCACCTATTATTACATACTTACAATTACCATAATATCCTCAAATGGTAGAGATAATTATGATTTTACAATTAAGCCCTTATGTAATTATTGAATTAATCCAATTAATCCAATTAGGTCAAAGTAAATAATCAATGTTATCCAATAACACTTGATTATCTTAGTTGATAATTATAATATTGAATATTATCTTTTATCAAAATTAATCGGCTACCCAAGTGCTCAACGAGTACAATTCATATTGGGACTCTCTAAGTTCAGACACGTTCGTCATATAAGCCTAGCTAATATGTATGTAATTCGGCCACCTCCGAATTCGCGAAGAACACGAACGACCTTTCTGAACTATACAAGTCGAGGTCATCACATATGTTTAACAATTCTTCCGTCGTAGGCTATCCGAGTTGTGCTTAGGAAATATAGAATATACCGTCAAGTTTCCAAGACGCATATCTCATGTCGACATGTCCGTGATTCTTCATAACTGATGAAATCCACCCCATGTGATCGACTTTGGCCAAAGATTTAAGAATCGTGACTTTACTAACATGGATACCTAAACCTCTTATGATACACATACGGGTCGACAGATCCTATCTTGCTTCGCACTTGATTACTGAGTGTATCGGTCCACACCCAACGAACATCTAGAGGTCAAATCATGAAAGGTTTCTGATATACATGGCATCTAAGTATGGAGGATCTCACACAAAATCAATGATATCCTATAGTCAAAGGATTACATATGCTACTCGACTCGAGGAGATTCTTATTGACGGTGGTGTGTACTTCCAACAATTAGGAATCGTCTGTGAGTCATTCAGTATTTGCTTCAACGAATACCCACATGTCTTTACGAGTTTCCAAAACTCATGGTACATCGCGTTAAACCATTGGAACTCCAATTCCAATATACGATCATATTCCAAAACCAATACGAATAACTTAGTGTCAAAACTATTCTAAGGTCAATGTCATTCTTAGCATATCTATACATCAATCTAATACGCATAATGACAATACCATTATTAAGTATAAAATAAAAAATATAGTTATTTTATTAATAAAATGTACAAATCGGATTGACACTCCAAGCACCACCTTCATCAAACTCCCACTTGCTTAGTGCCAATCTGGATGGTACCGTAGTCCCATCTCCTCCATATATTTATCGAATAACTTAGGAGGTAACGCCTTTGTAATCGGGTCTGCTATGTTGTTTTATCCCTGAACCTTCAAGACCACAATGTCTTTTCGTTCAATTATTTCTCTAATTACGCGGTATTTCCTGTCCATGTGTTTAGACTTAGAATGCGCCCTCGGCTCCTTAGCCTACGCGATGGCTCCGTTATTATCATAGTACAATGGGATCGAATCCGCTATACTAGGAACAATGCCAAGTTATGTGATAAAATTTCAAATCCAAACAACTTCTTTAGCAGTTTCTGAAGCCGCTATAAATTCTGCCTCAGTGGTGGAATCAGCTGTTGAGCCTTGCTTTGAACAACGCCAACTAATTGAACCACCGTTAAGGGTAAATATGTATCTTGATGTAGATTTTATATCATCTGGATCTCCCTGGAAGTTGGAGTCTGTATAACCCTCAACTTGTAGCTTATTTTCTCCATATATCAGAAACTTATCCTTGGTGCCTTTAAGATATTTCAGGATATATTTCACGGCTGTCCAATGATCATTACTAGGATCAGATTGATATCGGTTGGTCATACTGACGCCGAAACTAATGTCAGGTCTAGTACATAGCATTACATACATTATGCTTCCAATACAAGAAGTATATGGCAAGTTAGACATTCTAACTCTCTCTTCCTCAATTTGAGGTGCCATTTTCTTCGAAAGATGTATGCCGTATCGGAAAGGTACATTTGCTGCCTTACAGTTGGTAAAACTGTACCTTTCTAACATCTTATCTATGTACGTCGATTGTGACAACCCTATAAGCTTCCTAACTCTATCTTGATAGAGCCTTATACCTAGTATATAGGAAGCTTCACCCATATCTTTAATGGAGAAGTTCTTACAAAGGTAGGCTTTCATACTTTGCATCATCCCTATATCATTTCCTATGATAATGATGTCATCTACATACAAGATTAAGAAAACTATCATGCTCCCAATAACTTTCTTATAAACACATGGTCCTTCCTCATTTTTGATGAATCCAGATAATCTAATTATCTTATCAAAATGATGATTCCAGCTTCGGGATGCCTGTTTAAGTCCATAAATAGACTTTTGGAGCTTACAAACCAAGTTTAAAGTCTCGCTGGATACGAAACCCTCTGGTTGTTCCATATAGATATCCTTCTCAAGGAATCCATTTAGGAAAGCGGTTTTCATATCCATCTGCCATATCTCATAGTCGTGATCCTAATGGATTTTAGCATGGCTACTGGTGAAAAGTTTCTTCATAGTCAATCCCAGGACGTTGAGTGTAACCTTTTGGTACCAGTTGGCCCTTAAAGGTTTCAACATTTCCATCGGGCCCTCGTTTCCTTTTGTAAACCCATTTACAACCAATAGGTTTAACTCCTTCAGGAAGTTCAATTAAGTCACAGACTTGATTGGCATGCATTGAATCCATTTCGGATTTCATGGCTTCTTGCCATTATCCCGAATCGATATCCAATATCGCTTCATTATAAGTAGTCGGATCTGTTTCCTCCAAGAGGAGAACATCAAGGCTTACATCAGATGTTAAAAATAGTCTCTCAGGAGGCCTTGATATCCTATTCGACATACGTAGAACCTGTGTTGTAGATCTTTCACCTAGTTGGATCTCTGGTTCCATCTCAGGTTCTTTAATGTTGGGATCAAACTCATCAAGTTTAATCTCTCTTCAATTCCCACTTTCTCTCAAAAATTACTTTTCAAGAAAAGTTGCAAAGCAAACAATAAATACATTTCATTGTTCGGAATCATAGAATTGATATCCCATGAAATTATTAGGATATCCAACAAACCTACATTTATACCCTCTGGGTGCTAGTTTATCCCGCTGCGTAATTCTAACGTATGCAGGACAACCTCAAATTTTTAAATGCTTAATACTTGGATTTCTACCGAACCATATCTAATAGGGGGTCGAAACAGCTTTCGATGGAACCCTATTAAGTATGTAGGCAACATTTTGTAAATCGTAACCCCAAATGTAATAAGGAAGATCTGTATAACTCATCATTGTTCGCACCATATCTAATAAAGTATGATTTCTACTCTCAGACACTTCATTGTGTTGAGGTGTTCTTGGTGGGCTATATTGGGCGAGAATTCCATTCTCCCTTAAATAATTTCTGAATTCTTCACTCATGTATTCACCGCCTTGATCTGATCTAAGGCATTTGATGAATTTACTGGTTTGTTTTTCTACTTCATTTCGGAATATTTTGAACTTGTCAAATATTTATGACTTACGTTTCATCATATAGACATATCCATATCTAGACTTGTCATCTGTGAAAGTCACAAAGTATGTGGAACCATCATGAGCGACATGATTTAAATGACCACACACATCGCTGTGTATTAGCTCCAGTAAATCTCCAGCACGGTGTCCAATACCTTGAAATGGGGCCTTTGTCATTTTTCTTGGATACATAACTCACAAATAGGATAAGAATCTAAGGTAAGATTTTCAATCAAACCATCATTTACCAATTTGGATAGACGTCTAACACATATGTGGCCTAATCTCATATGCCATAATTCAGTATTATTTAATTCAGACTTTCTACTTGTATTTTTCTCTATATTAAAGACATCTCTACATGTTTCCAAAACATAGTGACTGTTTGATAAAGAACATTCACATTTCAATAAATTTTCTTTATCATACAAACATAAAGTTTCATCCTTAATGTTTATTTTATATCCCTCTTTATCTAATATTGGTAGTGATATTATTTGTCTGATAAGTGAGGAAACATAATAACAGTCATGCAAATCTAATTTACATCCATTTGGGAGATCTAGAACAACAGTTCCTATGGCTTTGACATCCAATGTCTCGACATTGCCAACTCTAAGCTGAATCTTCCTTTTATTCAGCCTTCTTTTAACCCTCATTTCTTGCAGGGAATTGCAAATATGAGTAGGACTGCCAGTGTCTAACACCCATATACTATTTGCATCTAAGGCTATTGAGATGTCAATAATTGGAAAAATACAAAGCGTACCTGAGGGTCATGCTTTAAGCTCTGGACAGTCCTTCTTCCAATGTCCATACTTCTTGCATTGTAGACATTGATCACGAGCTACTTTCGTTTTTGCTCCTTTGCGCTTGTTGGAGTTTTTCTTTGATATATTCTTCTTCCCCATTTTGATTTTCTTTGACTTCCCAGAAGTCTTTGAAGAGCCAGCTCCACCATGGAGATACAGTGTGGGGTTGTCTTTCTTCAAATCTTGCTCCGTCGTGCGTAGCATGTTATGAATACTCATACCAGGTCTGCTAATAAATCTACATAGTAATCATACGACATATGCAATGTCAGATATAGTGTAATCAAAATATAACGTTAGTTACCAGTGTTGTTCGTATACTCAGATTATCATTTTCAAAACATGAGTGCTGACAGCTCATCTCTTGTTGAGTTCAGCACGGAACAATTCCTTAGACCTTCGATACAGTTCCATCTCTTGATTTGCCTCGAACAACTCCTTGAGTGTTCGCATGATGCTCCAAGCATCCGTTACTTCAATGTACTGTCTCAGCAAATCTGGAACCATCGATCCCAAGATGTAGGATTTCACCTTCAGGTTATCATCCTTCCATCTATCAAAAGTTTATCCCTCTTTTGGAATGGAGTCAGGATCGATATCAACATGCAGTGGATTGACCGTGACATAAGTCAACTTTGCATACTCCTAGACAATGTGCATTTTCATTTGCCATTCGAAATAGTTCTCGACTCCTTTTAGCTTATTGGAATCCAAAAGTTTCATCAATGGATTAGTGGCAGCCATCTACAAGACATCATCTTTGAGTAGTAGCAGAATAATTTTCATTTCAAAAGTGATAACACTAATTGATTATGGAATTTTAAATCTATTAGTGCCATCCCACTACTTTATGTAATTCCATAATCTCCCTTAACTGAAAAATAGAAATTTGACTATCAAAATTTCATAGCTGGAAGTGGATCCCATGACATTTACTCCAGCCTCACACTAATGACGATATTGGCATTTGTAAACTCATTAGGTAGACCTTCAAGGTCAATCACTTCATGTGACTCCTGGTTTGGTCCTAAACCGTTTCTTATCCTCACACTAATGACGATATTGGATTAATATACGTGTTCTAGGTGTATACTTGTCAATGTGCACTAGTAAGCTTCGTACGTACACCATCACACTAATGACAATATTGAGTGACTACGTTAACTCATCACGCTACATCTAATGTTTTACCGGAGCGACCTAAGTTCCGAGCACTTATACCCTCACACTAATGACGATATTGGATATAAGTAGTAAGAACTCATTCATCTCTGTATTGACAAGAAGGACCATCCAATAATGCTATAACATTATTAATATTATCACTTAAAAGTAATCACCTAATCACGGGAGATTTATGACAATCAAGTCATTAACTTAATTAGGTCAAAGTTTTAATTTAAAAAATGCAATACATATCCAATATGTCTTATGCATAATAAAATTAAATTATTATGGCATAGATTCAAAACATGTGTTGTGTGGTTAAGCCTTTGCTACTGATATCATTCTATTGGGGCAGTCGTGGAACCCATAGGGTCGGATTGGTGCCCCGAGCAGCGGAAATAGGTCTAACCCATGGATATCAAGTATGGGTGTAATTTTAAATCATTTAATGAAATACCATATTCCATTACGAGTGTATAGGAAAAAACGGGACTGAATCGGAGTCCAGAAGCTCCAGAACGAGAGAAAACAAAATCGGCACGCGCAAAGCCTTAATTACTTTCGGTCTTCCCTAAACACTTCAAAAATACCCAAAATTAATTTTTAATTTCAAAACTAACATTAACACATGGTATAGAATAAAAATCAAGTTTTTCAAAATATCAAATAATTTCAAAAATATAAATTTATTCTAACTACGCACTTGCGTAAATTTTGAATCTATTACACAAACCAAATTAGAATCCCAATAAGAAATGTCTCGTGAACAATTCTAGGTCACCTTAAGGTGGTCAAGTGATTCTAGAATAGTAGTTATAGCTCTAAGCTTTAATTTAGAGTTCCAAACTCTAATTAATTGTTCCATGTCTAAAATGAATATTTTGACCTAATTACAAGCATATTGTGTTTATACTTCTAAAGTATCCAAACAGAATTGATTAGCCTTATTGAACATTAATCTATGTGATCATGCATCTAATACACAAATAAACATAGCATAGGAGAATATCAAACTTTACCTAGTAAGCTTGATGCAAGATCCAATCTACTTCTCATTTGTTGAAATCGTCGGAGAACCTCTAAGGTGTGCAAGCTTGACTTCAAGATCCAATCTTGTTTTCAATGCTTCCAAACTTGACTTCAAGATCCAATCTTGATTTCTCCTAGATGAAATATTGTAGAGATCTCACAAGGTTCTCTAAACACTTCTCTAACTTACGCTAATCTCTCAAGAATTTGCTTATGCTTGTATTTGAACTTGTAATTAAAACCTTCCTAAAGCTTGCTATTTATAGCAAAACTTAGGCAAATTTTAATTAATAAAAGTTGTAATCAACTTTAAGTGGGTGTAGGCACTGCATTTTTACACATAAGTCCCTATGATGAGTCTCATTTTGGAGACACTACCTTTTAAGTCACGGAGGTCACGGGAAACGGACATCGGAAGGGGAAATTCAGAATAAACAAGGTTCACTGTTTTCGTTAGTGCTGCGTTCGTGTTTACGTTCGAACGTCAAATGGATTGCGAGCATTCGTGCCGCGTTCGAGGAAGCGTTCGAACGGTGTCAGTAATTCTGGTTTTGCTGCTAGCCTCACATCCAGCCCAATTAGCCCCCCAAAGCCCATAAAACACATCCCCAATTAAATAAATAAATATTAATTTTTACATTAACTAAATAAGATAATAATTAAATTAATTAAATAATTAAATAACATATACCAAACATAAAATAAACAATTACCAACTTAAACTAAAATCATGCCTAAATTAAACAAATCACATACTAAATCAAAATATAATCATACCAAGTTAAAATCAATCAACCAATATATTATTCCTAATCTAATAAGATAATTACCAATCTAAAATATTTGTATTCCTAAACCAACACAAATTAAATATTCAACCTTCCCTATCTAGCCAAGATTTGTCCCCCCCTCAATCTTTGACTTCCCTTAACCAAACCAAATCAAATCCCTCTTTAATTAGCCAAATCCCTTTCCTTGTCAAGCCCAACCCTTTTGCCTATAAAAAGAACCCTTCACCAACCTTCTCAACCCTAGTCCCTAGTCCCTAGCTCATACACAACACACATAAAAATTACAGGAAGAAGACACCCAAAAACAGTAAGCAAAAGATAAAGAGGAAACGGCAGCGAAACCACAAGGAAACAATAGCAAAAGACGGAGAACGACGACTCAAAATAGTAAAGACAACGAACGAGAACAGTGAACCAGTGAACCGGGAGAGTTGCGGAGCATCCACCCTTCCGACGATCGTGTACCATACATCCGAGAGGTGATTTAAAAGGTTAGACCTGAGGGTACCTTTTCATTAGTTTATATTTGTTTTTTTATTATTATTGAATTCTATTTGCATGAGAGTCGTTTATGGATGCATGTTGTGGCTTGAATGAAATGGAAGAGTGTCGTCTCTTGTGGTATATAGGATGGAAACCCAGACGTAAATTCCGTAGCCGAATCCGAATGGACGGTAGTGCGGTCTGTACATGGGACACAACTCCACGTACCACTTGAGTAAACGACACATTCTCTTGTGTGGCGTTGCTTTGGTTTATTTATTTCTTGTCATTTAAATTCTGTATATTGCTTATTCCCATATGATGTGATCGAGTGCATGGGCTTAGTAAGTGCGATGAAAGGTTCCCTAATTGGAGGGGTTAAAATCCTTCACCACGACGCTTTGCCGCACCGATTGATGTGTGTTCGGTTGAATGCGAGATACGTTCGATCGAGCATACCTAGTTTGATATGATTGTCTTTATTTTCGTATGCATGATTCAACCGAGCGCATGGGTTTAGTAAGTGCGATGTGAGATCCCCTATGGGGAGGGGCTAAAGCCCTTTACCACGATGCTTTGCCGCGCCGGTTGATGTGTGTTCGGTTGGATGCAAGACACGTTCAATCGGACATACTTAGAATAGTATGATTGTCTTTATTTTCGTATGCATGATTCAACCGAGCGCATGGGTTTAGTAAGTGCGATGTGAGATCCCCTATGGGGAGGGGCAAAAGCCCTTTACCACGATGCTTTGCCGCGCCGGTTGCTGTGTGTTCGGTTGGATGCAAGACACGTTCAATCGGACTACTTAGAATAGTATGATTGTCTTTATGTTTGTATGCATGATGTGATGTGACGCGCATGGGCTTAGTATGTTGGTCTAAAGGTCCTCTCTTCGAGAGATCAAGAGCCCCCAAAAGGCCACCTTTACGGCAGTACTTCACCGCGCCCCTTTATTTTGTTGTTTATGTATTGCGTCCCATTTCATGCATCAGGTCTGTTCCCGTTCGAACGCGTTTACGAACGCAACTCGAACGCGCAAGCATTTTTGCCTTATCATGCATCAGGTCTCATTTCCGTTTGAACGCGTTTACGAACGCCATACGAACGTGAGCATTCTGTTTCATTTCCATTCGAACGCGTTATCAAACGCCATACGAACACGAGCATTCTGTTTCATCTCCGTTTGAACGCGTTATCAAACGCCATACGAACGCGAACCTTCTGTTTACCGTTCGAACGCGTTTACGAACGCTACACGAACGCGCACACACTGAACTGAGTCTGTCTTATCATATTCATGCATAATTGCCTCTTGGTTGATCTTTCTTGGGTTATATAGCCAACTGTATTATTTGTATTCAAGCATGATTAGGCTGTTAGCATGTTATTTGGTTAATAGGTTCATGAGATAAGTACTCAAGCATGATTATGTTGTTCTTAGTTTTCCATATCATAGGATTGAAATATGTTCATGAGATTGCCATGTGATGTTGCATGTTGTGATGAACTTGTTGATGTATGCATATGAATTTAGAAGCATGATATCTTTGTAAATAAATGTTATTTAAGCCTGGTTAAATTATCACATAAATCCTTTTATTACAAGTGACATAAGTAATGGACCATTCCGAACCCAACGGTTTGAGGTCTTCCCTTGCGAGGGGTGAGTGCGGCCTTAAATCTCATTTTCCCGGTTCACACCGGGTGGCGACTCCATTACTCTCCGGTTTAGTCCCCCGTGGCTACTCCGTACTCCCGACCGGGCCGCGAGCCCGGGACAGCATGCGTCGCCCCAGATTTCCTGTGTTCCCACAGTCTGGCGACTCCACTGGGGATAGAGAATTGGCCCCGAAATATTTACTTGTGATGTTTGGATTTATGTTTTAATTGACCGTGTCTATAGTGGATAAAGTAAGGGTTTAATCAAAAACATTTTTAGGCTAGGTAATGGTTTGGTGTCTTCCTTCATTCACTACCTTTCTAGAAGGAAAAGCTGTGAAGGCACCTAGATAGCCATCTACTCGTAGCCTATTGTGATGGACTAATTTGGATGACTCGTTGTTTATTCCTGACAACAAGCGATAAGAGCCTAAGAGGCTTGGGTATTTAAGTGAGCCTCGCTCCACCTTCCCTCTGGGCGGGAAATCCATTTGACAGTCCGTCACACACCATAGCTCATTGGCACGTACCTTAGTGTATAAAAAAGGGTGCGCTCACTTGGTTGCTCGAACCCTTGAGTGGGGAGACCTAGTTGTGGGCCATCATTCGCCGGTGAGAGCCTTTGTCTATACTCTTACTAACCCACCTATAGACCGGGTTGGCTAAAGTAACAATTATTTCCTTGAATATGTGCTTGTGGACCATCCTCATTTGGATGCAGTTGGACTATTGTCAGAAATGCGGGCTTGCTGGGCCATTTAAACTGGGGCAAGTTCGCACCTTATGACTATTAGGCCAAAAGCTTCTGAAATGTTGATAGGCCATTATTGTAGAAATTATTATGTCATGTTTGCATCATCTTTCTTCTATGCTTGTGTTTGGGAACATCGTCGTTTGAATCCATTTGGACCATTTGTCATGGGATATGGGCTTGTTGGGCCATTTAAAATGGGACAAGAACGTATTTCATGACTATTGGGCCAAAGGCTTCTAAGTGATTGATGGGCCACTTGTGATTGTGTTCGGAACGTTATCATTTGGGTTTAGTCGGGCACTTTGTCATGAGATGTGAACTCATTGGGCCATTTAAACTGGTATGTGTTCACTCCTATGACGATTAGCCCGAAAGATTCTAAAATGATAACGGGCCGATTTGTTTGAAAATTTTAGTTGATTTAGTATGTTATATATGTTACATGCATCTCATGCACCCCATGCATACATACATCATGTTAACTCTTGTGTTCTGAAAGCCATCATAGATTCCCGTTGGGTTAGAAAAAAAGGGAAGACTCACCAAAATACTGAGAACAGACATGAGTGAATCAGATATTGAGGTATCCCGGATAGATCAGTTGGAAAATGGCTTCGCCAAGATTACTGAACAATTGCAAGCCTTGACTACTGCCATGACAAATATGGCTGTGCCCCGTGCCGGGGGAGATTCTGAGAATGTAAGGCGTGAGGAGCCTCCGAATGGGTTGGGGGATGATATCCCCACTTTTAATGATGACATGGCAGAATATGCAGCAGACAGAGTGATTGGGTCTCAGGCAGAACTTCAGAAGCTCTAGGATCAGGTTGAAACAGTTACCCGCAAAATGAGGGGTAAGAATGAGGATTTGTTAGATTATAAAGCAATGACGTTCGGAGAACAGCTGCCAGCTCAGTTTAAATTGCCCGACATGGCCAAGTTTAATGGGAATGGAGACCCGAGGGTCCATCTGCAGCAATATGTCTCAGTCATGAGTTCAATGGGCCTATCACAGCGCCAAGTCCAAAAGATGTTTGGGATGTCACTCGAGGGGGCACCTGTGGTTTGGTATCATAGCCTTGAGAAGAAGGTTCAGGAAGATTGGAAGGAACTAGCTGATGCTTTTCTGAAGCAGTATGTTACAGACTTAGAATTTGACTTGTCACTCCGTGATTTGGAGAACACTAAGCAGAAGCCGGAAGAAAGCTTCAAGGAGTATGTAGAGACCGCTGGAGAAGCCAACTTCTGAAAATGCAGACTCGACCCTCTGAGAAGGACCAAATCAAAATGATCATCAGGGCACCAAGCCCTCTATTTATAGTAAGCTGAGGAGGATGACTTCGATGATTTCTGATTTTCGACAGTTGAGGGAAACTGTCATGGATATTGAAGAAGATGAGGCTGAAAACAGAAAGTCCTATGGCCAGAATAGGCGGACTTTTGGGGGGTATTCTGAGACTAAGCCCGCTACTGTCGAGGTTGCTGCCATCAGGAACCGACAATTCTCCAACTTTGGTAGACCTTTGTCGAAGTTATTTGAAAAGTTACAGGGACAAGGAATCTTAAACCCTTAGAAGGCAAGCCACTTCCGCACCCCCCACCACCACACATAAATGTGAACCTTTATTGTCACTTCAACCAGCTACATGGCCATGACACCGACAACTGCACCCGCCTCAGGCATGAAATTCAAGATCTCATAGATTCCCATAAAATACCCAACCCATGAAAAGAAGCCCTCAACCACCAAGCTTCTTACATGGATGACAGTGAAGAACCATAGGCCGAGGAAGAAGGCAGTGCTGCGGATGATGGAGATGTTCCTCCTAGTCAATTTGATCCAGTTTTTTTAATGACATTGATTTTGTACTTGTTCGAACTCTTTTCCTCAACAATAATAAAGACGTTCATTTCGCTGAAACTCTTCTGCAATGTGGATATTTGAGAAAAGTATTCAACCTTGGTACTATGGAATCCAGTGATGAACACGGGAAACCTTCGCAATAAGCAAACAGAAAGATAAGATAGACATTCAGAAATTGGGAAATAGAGGCAGTGAAACTATCAGACTTGGAAGGGAATTAGTTCACCGAGCCGATCAACATAGACAGATTGAAGCAGTGGTTTGCCTGAGGAAAAGAAGACTAAGCAGTCACCAAGAGGATTGATGGAAGACCTAACCCGACGGGATAGGAACATGCATGCATGCATCACGTAACATATTCGCATCCTTTTTGTGTTTGTTCTGTTTTGTAATAACAGGTTTCAAAGGAGAAAAAGAGAAGCGTCAAATACAAGCCAACAGAAGCAGAAGCAGTAACAGTACAATATCAGCAGTTTTCGAGAATGAATCGCAGAGGGTCGAGGCCCGAATCAGTATCAGTTTTGGGGATAAGTCCCAGGGTCAAGGCCCACATCACTATCAGTTTGGGATGATCCCGAGGGCCGAGGCCCACATCAGTATCAGTGGGATGAATCCCGAGGGTCGAGGCCCACATCAGCGTCAGTCGAGGGTCGAGGCCCACATCAGCATCAGTCTGGGGGTGAGGCCCATGTCAGTAGCAGTTGGGGCCCAGGCCCACTTCAACATCAGTTTTGGGGATGAGTCCCAGGGTCGAGGACCACATCAAACACAGTTTGGGAATGAGTCCCAGGGTCGAGGCCCACATTACATCAGTATCAGCATTGCCGGGTATGGCTTTCTGGGGGCGAGGCCCATATTACATCAGATCAGTTCTGCCGAGAATGGCACTCCGAGAATGGAGATATAGTCCGGGAATGGGCAGTTCAAGAATGAACAAGTCAGAAATGACACTCCGAGAATGGAGATATAGTCCGGGAATTGACAGTTCAAGAATGAACAAGCCGGGAATGGCACTCCAAGAATAGAAGAACGGTTCGGGAATGAACCACCTTACAGTAACGGTTCGAGAATGGACCACCTTACAGTAACAGTTCGAGAATGGACACCTCACAGTAACGGTTCGGGAATGGACCACCTCACGATAACAGTTCGGGAATGAACACCTCACAGTAACAGTTCGGGAATGGACATCTCACAGTAACGGTTCGGGAATGGACCACCTCACGATAACAGTTCGGAAATGAACACCTCACAGTAACAGTTCGGGAATGGACATCTCACAGTAACAGTTCAGGAATGAACACCTCACAGTAACGGTTCGGGAATGGACCACCTCACAGTAACGGTTCGGGAATGAACCACCTTACAGTAACGGTTCAGGAATGGACCACCTTACGGCAACAGTTCGGGAATGGACCACCTTACGGCAACAGTTCGGGAATGGACCACATCACAACACGGTTCGGGAATGAACCAGTGGTCGCAGCACCTCACCACCTAAATCAACTCAACACGTGGTAAGTCAAGTGGCAGCTGGCGAGCCAGATAAGTGAAAATGCATTGCATAAACTTTGATAAGATTGTCACTGCTGCACACTACACAAGTCTCATCAAAGTGGGGGCGACTGTAGGCACTGCATTTTTACACATAAGTCCCTATGATGAGTCTCATTTTGGAGACACTACCTTTAAGTCACGGAGGTCACGGGAAACGGACATCGGAAGGGGAAATTCAGAATAAACAAGGTTCACTGTTTTCGTTAGTGCTGCGTTCGTGTTCGTTCGAACATCAAACGGATTGCGAGCGTTCGTGCCGCGTTCGAGGAAGCGTTCGAACGGTGTCGGTAATTCTGATTTTGCTGCTAGCCTCACATCCAGCCCAATTAGCCCCCCAAAGCCCATAAAGCACATCCAATTTAAATAAATAAATATTAATTAAACATTAACTAAATAAGATAATAATAAATTAATTAAATAATTAAATAAAACATATACCAAACATAAATAAACAATTACCAACTTAAACTAAAATCATGCCTAAATTAAACAAATCACATACTAAATCAAAATATAATCATACCAAGTTAAAATCAATCAACCAATATATTATTCCTAATCTAATAAGATAATTACCAATCTAAAATATTTGTATTCCTAAACCACAAAAATTAAATATTCAACCTTCCCTATCTAGCCAAGATTTGTCCCCCCCTCAATCTTTGACTTCCCTTAACCAAACCAAATCAAATCCCTCTTTAATTAGCCAAATCATTTTCCTTGTCAAGCCCAACCCTTTTGCCTATAAAAAGAACCCTTCACCAACCTTCTCAACCCTAGTCCCTAGTCCCTAGCTCATACACAACACACATAAAAATTACAGGAAGAAGACACCCAAAAACAGTAAGCAAAAGATAAAGAGGAAACGACCAGCGAAACCACAAGGAAAAACATAGCAAAAGACGGAGAACGACGACTCAAAACAGTAAAGACAACGAACGAGAACAGTGAACCAGTGAACCGGGAGAGTTGCGGAGCATCCCCCTTCCGACGATCGTGTACCGTACTACGAGAGGTGATTTAAAGGTTAGACCTGAGGGTACCTTTTCATTAGTTTTATATTCGTTTTTTTATTATTATTGAATTCTATTCGCATGAGAGTCGTTATGGGATGCATGTTGTGGCTTCAATGAAATGGAAGAGTGTCGTCTCTTGTGGTATATAGGATGGAAACCCAGACGTAATTCCGTAGCCGAATCCGAAGGACGTAGTGCGGTCTGTACATGGGACACAACTCCACGTACCACTTGAGTAAACGGCACCTTCTCTTGTGTGGCGTTGCTTTGGTTTATTTATTTCTTGTCATTTAAATTCTGTATATTGCTTATTCCCATATGATGTGATCGAGTGCATGGGCTTAGTAAGTGCGATGAAAGGTTCCCTAATTGGAGGGGTTAAAATCCTTCACCACGACGCTTTGCCGCACCGATTGATGTGTGTTCGGTTGAATGCGAGATACGTTCAATCGAGCATACCTATTTGATATGATTGTCTTTATTTTCGTATGCATGATTCAACCGAGCGCATGGGTTTAGTAAGTGCGATGTGAGATCCCCTATGGGGAGGGGCTAAAGCCCTTTACCACGATGCTTTGCCGCGCCGGTTGATGTGTGTTCGGTTGGATGCAAGACAAGTTCAATCGGACATACTTAGAATAGTATGATTGTCTTTATTTTCGTATGCATGATTCACCGAGCGCATGGGTTTAGTAAGTGCGATGTGAGATCCCCTATGGGGAGGGGCTAAAGCCCTTTACCACGATGCTTTGCCGCGCCGGTTGATGTGTGTTCGGTTGGATGCAAGACACGTTCAATCGGACATACTTAGAATAATATGATTGTCTTTATGTTTGTATGCATGATGTGATGTGACGCGCATGGGCTTAGTATGTTGGTCTAAAGGTCCTCTCTTCGAGAGATCAAGAGCCCCAAAAGGCCACCTTTACGGCAGAGTACTTCGCCGCGCCCCTTTATTTTGTTGTTTATGTATTGCGTCCCATTTCATGCATCAGGTCTGTTCCCGTTCGAAAGCGTTTACGAACGCAACTCGAACGCGCATGCATTTTTGCCTTATCATGTATCAGGTCTCATTTCCGTTCGAACGCGTTTACGAACGCCATACGAACGTGAGCATTCTGTTTCATTTCCGTTCGAACGCGTTATCAAACGCCATACGAACGCGAGCATTCTGTTTCATCTCCGTTCGAACGCGTTATCAAACGCCATACGAACGCGAACCTTCTGTTTACCGTTCGAACGCGTTTACGAACGCTACACGAACGCGCACACACTGAACTGAGTCTGTCTTATCATATTCATGCATAATTGCCTCTTGGTTGATCTTTCTTGGGTTATATAGCCAACTGTATTATTTGTATTCAAGCATGATTAGGCTGTTAGCATGTTATTTGGTTAATAGGTTCATGAGATAAGTACTCAAGCATGATTATGTTGTTCTTAGTTTTCCATATCATAGGATTGAAATATGTTCATGAGATTGCCATGTGATGTTGCATGTTGTGATGAACTTGTTGATGTATGCATATGAGTTTAGAAGCATGATATCTTGGAAATAAATGTTATTTAAGCCTGGTAAATTATCACATAAATCCTTTTATTACAAGTGACATAAGTAAGGGACCATTCCGAACCCAACGGTTTGAGGTCTTCCCTTGCGAGGGGTGAGTGCGGCCTTAAATCTCATTTTCCCGGTTCACACCGGGTGGCGACTCCATTACTCCGGTTTAGTCCCCCGTGTGCTACTCCGTACTCCCGACCGGGCCGCGAGCCCGGGACAGCATGCGTCGCCCCAGATTTCCTGTGTTCCCACAGTGGGCTTAATCCAATTTGTCCAAATATGTATAATTAGGTGTGACTAATCTCCATTGTCTCTCACTTTAATTTAATCCAATTAAATCAAGCCAATGATTAGGAAATGGATTAGTTAAATATTTGCCACCTTGATTTAATCCAATTAAATCAAGCCAAAACCGTATATTATTACATACTTACAATTACCATAATATCCTCAAATGGTAGAGATAATTATGATTTTACAATTAAGCCCTTATGTAATTATTGAATTAATCCAATTAATCCAATTAGGTCAAAGTAAATAATCAATGTTATCCAATAACACTTGATTATCATGGTTGATAATTGTAATATCGAATATTATATTTTATCAAAATTAATCGGCTACCCAAGTGCTCAACGAGTACACTTCATATTGGGACTCTCTAACTTCAGACACATTCGTTATATAAGCCTATCTAATATGTATGCAATTCGGCCACCTCCGAATTTGCGAAGAACACGAACGACCTTTCTGAACTATACAAGTCAAGGTCATCACATATGTTTAACAATCCCTCCGTCGTAGGCTATCCGAGTTGTGCTTAGGAAACATAGAATATACTGTCAAGTTTCCAAGATGCACATCTTATGTCGACATGTCAATGATTCTTCATAACTGATGCGATCCACCCTAGGTGATCGATTTTGGCCAAAGATTTAAGAATCGTGACTTTACTAACATTGATTTCTAAACCACTTTATGGTACACATACGGGCCGACAGATTCTATCTCGCTTCGCACTTGATTACTGAGTTCATCGATCCACACCCATCGAACATCTAGAGGCCAGACCATGAAAGGTTTCTGACATACATGGCATCTAAGTGTGAATGATCTCACACAAAATCAATGTTATCCTATAATCAAAGGATTACATATGCTACTCGACTCGAGGAGATTCCTATTGACGGTGGTGTGTAATTCCAACTATTAGGAATTGCCTGTGAGTCATTCAGTATTCGTTTCAATGAATACCCACATGTCTATACGAGTTTCCAAAACTCATGGTACATCGCGTTAAACCATTGGAACTCCAATTCCAATATACGACATGTGCTAGTTGTTGGTGTTTGCTAAGGTCCTAAGATCATTAAACAATCATGAAACATATGTGAATACATACGAGGAAGTTACAGAATACTCACATCGATCGGTTGAGCGACGTGGAGACGAACAAAAACTGAAAATCTGCTCACTGGTTGCTTGGCAGTTCACTGTCACAGCCCACCATTTTCGGCCTTTTGAGGTCTTCCTTGAAGCTCCAAGCTCCGTCAAACGATTCCCGGCTCATGGGTGGACTTCCCTATCACCTTCGCATGTCTCTCAGAGTGCTAGCTCTTGTGATTGTTGCCACAAAAATCACCACACTTGCTTCCCATTTCCTCTTGGCTCATGGTAGTGAGCTGCCAAACTAGTGAAGAAATTGCCCATGTTGGGCGAGAGAGAGAGATGAGAGAAAGAGAGAGTTGTGAGTTGTGTGTTGTTGGCTTCAAATGTGAATTTCAAATTCATTTACCATGAATTTGGCTTTCAAAAAGTCAAGCCTTAATGGCACCAGCCACACACATCACTTCATCAATCCGTCACTCAGTGAATAGTGACTGGCGTTAATCATTCAAAGTGAAAGACATTCATCACTTGATTGACGAATAATGTGACGCTAGATGCGACTAGCGATTTGACGCTTGATTTGACTTACGTGCCGCACTCGAATTCGAAATGCGAATGCGCTCGCAAATAATCTCGGGCTCGGGTTTGCTAATTCCAAATTAACGAATTTTCCATTGTGACGTAATTAAATGATTATGCCTTGCGAAATCACTATTCACGTCGCTAACGAATTAATTCTAAATTAATTCGTTCGCCCGAATTAAAATCTATTTTTAATTCCGCGTCGAAATCCAATTTCGATTAATATATCGAATATATTAATTTAACCAATTAATTCCAAATTAATCGTTATCTCTCTTTAATTGATATTTTATCCCAGATAAAATATCTCCGCAATTAATCCCAGATTAATTTTCTCTCTCATCTAATTAATCCCAGATTAATTTAGAGTGCGAGTCATACGTCATTGGTGAATCTTCGGGAAGCGACCCATGAGATCCCCGTATATGTTGGCAGTAAATTCGGTCGTCGGACTATCCGAACACGTAAGTACCTAGTACTACGTTTTACCGATTTACAAGACAAGGTTGGCTTCTAGCAAAGCGCCATGCCTACCCAATTCTCCAGAAATATCCTTACAGGAATAAATGATCTATATCAGGCGTAGTATACATAGTATTGTGTATGTCGATCCAGTATCGGATGATCACGTGCTAGGCCTAAGGCTGGAATTGTGTCTGCCCCGTACGAAGCACATGTCAAATGTCTGGTAACTAGTCTCTATAATCGGATAAACCTGACCTTGTCATTTTTTCCTGATGACTGCAGTACTTAAGAGTACTAGTACCATCATCTCCATATGAATGGAGTGACACTTCCGTCTTGACATCACACCAACACACTACGATTCTCAATATACCCAGCATAGGCGTACACAGAACCTGTTAAAGCCCTGGACGACCGCAACCAAAGTATATTGATTGTCGCAAGTATTAGCGGTGCAAGTCTCAGGCTAAGGCCAAATACACCTACCCTGATTTCGGACTTCCATAGACACATAGTCATACTACCAATGGAATTCCGAGGGGGTCTATCCAGAACGAAGCTGTTTCCCGTACCATCGGTAAAACACAACCTCCTATTACACTTGCATGAGTATCCTATACCAAAATATATGATAATTATGTCGTTATGCCCTCACAACGCGCACAAGTGTAATACTAGTCTCTTACATATTTATCGATGTCCAATCTCGATAATACTCTGACTAGGGATATTTAATGATTTATCCTTCGTGGACTAATACTGTCTCATATCATTCTCAATCCAGGAACAAATCATAGGGACCTCCTATCATTATACATCTAGTTGATCTAATCACAAATGATAAGAGTGCAATCTCCTTTGTCACATAGTTAATTTGTACAACAATACCATGATCTGTACAAATAGTGACTCTATGGGTCATAATTGTCCAACACTAGTCTTATAGGTTATAGGAATTTGACCGTATTCCAAAACCAACGACTAGGAATATTTACTTTAAGAATAGTTTACACCTAGTGTCAAAACTATTCTAAGGTCGATGTCATTCTTAGCATATCTATAAATCAATCTAATACGCATATTGACAATACCATTATTAAGTATGAAATGAAAAATGTAGTTTTTTTATTAATAACATGTACAAATCGGATTGAAACTCCAAACACCAACTCCATCACGACTGTCATAGGTTCATTATCGAGTAGCAGTGTAATATATTAACTCCTTAATATTTCATCTCTATGATATTCCACAGACCATGGGTAATCGCCTAGTAGCAAGCCAAACCCCTAGTCTATGAATGAAGTGGGAAAACATATTAACATGTTAGAATACACTTCGAGCATGTCATCTTATTTCTTCCGATATTTATATTTCTTATGAGTCTGGGATCATGGTAAGGTCAAATCCTTCTACTCGACATATATTTGAATTTTATCTTGTGGATTTGATATCTCTAAGATATCGACTGCTTTGGCCAAATATTTATATCCACAACTTTGAGTTTCCTTGAAACATCTCTAAATTTTATTATCAAAGCTATCAGATCCCATCTTGAAGCATACATGACTTCGTACGTCAATCGCTCAAGGCGATCTAGCATTTATTCAAAGGACATGGATAGTCGAATGAGGATATACTAGTGAACCAATAGTATATCTCATAAGTCATTATTGTTGGACAATTATGACCCATAACATCACTATTTGTAAAAGACATGATGTTCTTTGTACAAATTAACTATGTGACAAAGGAAATTGCTCTTTTATCATTTTTATAATTGGATTACTTGGATATATAAATGATAAAAGTCCATATGATTAGTACCAGATTAATAAGATATGAGACAATACTAATCCAAGAAAGGTTTAATCATTAAATATCTCTAGTCGTAGTATTATCGAGACTGGACATCGATAATAAGAAATAGGCTAGTATTACACTTGTGTGCGTTATGGAAGCTTAACGACATAGTTCTCATATATTTAAGTATTAGATACTTATGCAAGTGTGATAGGTGGTTCTGTTAGCCGTTGGACCAGGAACATATTCGCTCAGGATAGACCCCTCAGAGTCCCATTGGTATTATGACTATGTGTCTATGGGAATCCGAATCAGGGCAGGTGTATGTGGTCTTAACCTGAGACTTGCATCGTTAATACTTGCGACAATCAGTATACTTTGGTTTTGGTCGTCCGGAGCTTTAACAGGTTCTGTGTACGCCTCTTCTGGGTATACTGAGAATTGTAGTGTATTGGGTGTGATGTCAAGATGTAAGTATCACTTCAGTCATATGGAGATGATGATCACGCATGGATACAGAACTAGTACTATTAAATTTTATAGCTATCGGGATAGTATGACTAGGTCATGATTATCCGATTACAGAGACTAGTTGCTAGTGATCCGATATATGCTTCGTATGGGGCAAACACAATTCCAGCCCTAGGCCTAGCATGTGAAATCAGATACTGGATCGTAATACGCAATACATAATATACTACGCCTGATACATATTATATATTTTCCACGTTGAATATATTTCTGGAGAATATGGTAGGCACCGTGCTTTGCTAGAAGCCAACCATGTCTTTTAAATTAGTAAGAACGTGGTACGAGGTACGTACGTGTTCGGATATGTGGATACTTATGCAAGTGTGATAGGTGGTTCTGTTAGCCGTTGGACCAGGAACAGATTCGCTCAGGATAGACCCCTCAGAGTCCCATTGGTATTATGACTATGTGTCTATGGGAATCCGAATCAGGGTAGGTGTATGTGGTCTTAACCTGAGACTTGCATCGCTAATACTTGCGACAATCAGTATACTTTGGTTTTGGTCGTCCGGAGCTTTAACAGGTTATGTGTACGCCTCTTCTGGGTATACTGAGAATTGTAGTGTATTGGGTGTGATGTCAAGATGGAAGTATCACTTCAGTCATATGGAGATGATGATCACACATGGATACAGAACTAGTACTATTAAATTTTATAGCTATCTGGATAGTATGACTAGGTCATGATTATCCGATTACAGAGACTAGTTACTAGTGATCCGATATATGCTTCGTATGGGGCAAACACAATTCCAGCCCTAGGCCTAGCATGTGAAATCAGATACTGGATCGTAATACGCAATACATAATATACTACGCCTGATACATATTATATATTTTCCACGTTGAATATATTTCTGGAGAATATGGTAGGCACCGTGCTTTGCTAGAAGCCAACCATGTCTTTTAAATTGGTAAGAACGTGGTACGAGGTACGTACGTGTTCGGATAGTCCGACAACCGGATTTACTGCCAACATATCCAGGAATCTCTTGGGTCGCTTCCCAAAGATTCACCGATGACATTTGACTCGAAAAGAATTAATCTGGGATTAATTATGAGAGAGAAAATTAATTTGGGATTAATTACGGTAAGAATTAATCTGAGATTAATTAACAGAGAAAAAATTAATCTGCGATTAATTGCGTCATGAATTAATCTGGGATTAATTCGTGAAGAAGAGAGAACGCGATTAATTTGGAATTAATCGGTAAAATAAATTTAATAGTTAAATTGGATTTTTCTATTTAATTTATTTATTTTGGGTAAAATAATATATTGAATATATTAATTGAAATCAGATTTCAACACGAAATTAAAATTGGATTTTAATTCAAGCGAACCAATTAATTTGGAATTAATTCGTAAGCGAATTCCGTAATAATTTTGTGAGGCATTATTATTTGATTAAATTAGATTTAATTACGTTGCGACAGAAAATCCGTTTAATCGGATTAAACGAACCCGGGCCCAAAGCTAAGTTGTGTGTTGGAAGCCAACTTAAATTTTGAACTTAAATTGGGCGAGACCCATTGACTTACATCACATGTCAAGCATTGATGGAAGTTGTTGAGCTTAATAAATGTTGCATTTACACCAACAACACAAGCTACTTTAAATCATGTTTTTGAAAACAAAAACTAACTATTCACTCTCTCTTTTGTTGCTAAAACCGTGAGCCTCTCTCCATTGGAAGACAATTAGTTCTTAAAATTTTGTTCAAGTTAGCACTTAAAGGATTGAAAAAAAGGTGATAGGGAAACTCACCCTTGAGTTTGGAAAACAAAAGAAAGCTTGGAGCTTCCATCTACATCCATGAAAGTTTCGAATTTTCATCCAAATCAATGTAAGTTTTTTTTTCCGCAACTCACTTGATAATTCACACCCAAATCACGCTTAGAGATCCCGTGGCATGTCTAGGACACTAACAATTATATGATCTCAGGTCAGAGGATATGAAGTCAATAATGTATTATTACAAAGATCAATGACCTTATATAATATTACCATGTGATCTTACTGTAACGACCGATAGATTTACTACTGTATACAACTGTACTGTTACGAAAGAGATGAAGGCACATAAAATAAATTATATTGAGACTCAAATATACTCACGGAATGACTTTGGGGATAATTGGTAAATTCGTCGAAGTCCGGGATGAGACTGTACAGTGTTCCCTTTTGGACAGCTCATGGTATTTAGGGCGTAACTTTTTCATATGAACTCTGATTTTTATGAATTTTATATCGTCGGAAATCTGAGATCGACACCTACAACTTCTGAGTTGAATATTTTTCCAAATTCGAAATAGAGATGGGTCCAAAACACATGTCAAAAATTCAGTGAATAGTAATTTCGGACCCAAATATAAAAATCTCAAATTTTCTCCAAACTTCCACACTCTTCTCCAACCTTCCAAATATCAAATGACCCCACTATATAAAGAGTTCACTATTCACTAATTCACGAAAATTAAAATGAAATGAAATGAAAAGAAAGAAGAAGACGCGAGGGAGAGGAAGAAAATGAGAAAGGAAGAAGAAGAAGAAGAAGAAAGAGGAAGAAGAAAGAAGAGGAAGCAATGGTCCAATGCCATTCACCAAAAAAAGAAAAAGAAGGGAAATCATGGAAGACATGAGGGATTATAGAAATCAAGGAAAAATAAGGTATCGAAACTTAACCCAAAATTTAAGTTGTTGGATTTTTGAAATTTGATGATAAAATAGGAGTCTTGGCATGTTAATGATTGCAATTAGATGGATAATAAAGTAGGAAACTAGTTGTGTTATGAAATGGCAAATTCTTAAAATCTTAGATTTTTGGGGGTTAAGTTGAAAATTGTGAGATTAAAGAGTTGTTTGATGATTAAATGGTAGTTTAGAATATGTGAAGTTGATATAATGTGATTAATTATGTATTGGATTTTTTATAGAAGAAGTGATGATGCATTTGGGTAAGATTAGCTTGAGAAAAGAAATGCAGAAACCTAGAAATCAGGTCTGCGTCGCGACGCAGAAAGAGCTCGCGTCGCGACGCATACTGGAAAATTGAGATTCATTTCTGCGTTGTATGCATCGCGACGCGCAACACCTAGCGTCGCAACGCGAGGTCAAAATTTTTCTGAAACTGATTTAAACCATCCCAGTTCCACCCTAGCATGTTAGAGACCACCCTTAGGGTCTCGTATCAGTTTGAGAATACACGGTACACTGTGATATAAGAATAATATGCTTTGAAATATTAAGTAAGAGCTTGAGTGGGAAAATTTAGGCTAATTTGGAATATGCTCACCAGCCCATTTTCTAACCAAATTGTTGATTTTAGGGTCATCGCAAGAACCAGAAATTTCCCTCAGCAAGGGAATGCCAGCCAGATTCCAAAATAGTGAGTGGACATCTTTTCTTAGAACTGATTTTTATTTAAAATTTTTTTGTATCAGACTTACTATTCTCATTTTTAGGGCGTTAGCCAGTTACTTCATCAGTTACATTTCATTGAGCATACTTTGAAAAATGTTTTAGAAAATGAATGGTTTTCAGAAAATGTTTCTTACAGTTTTGAAATACAAAATATGGTTTTATGTTTTCGGGGCATGGGGGAAAAACCCACCCCAGTATGTAACTTATACAGAGATGGAATTGACGGACAGAGACATGTGTGACCGGCGTAATCACATGCGTATAACGCAAACGCACATATCGTTCAAGTAGTATAAAAAGTATCGATCCCACGAGGACTCAAAACATTTTGTTATCAATTTATGAAGTTAAATGTTTACAAGTATCTAATGGATTGATTGTTTGATTGGGTGCTGACTTTAAAATTAAAACAAGTAAATAAAATTACTTGAAAGTAAATTGAAGAAAATTCAAATTTATAAAACTATCCAGGGTGTGAATCCTTCCAATATCTTTTTAAAAGATGAAGTGGTTATTTTACGTTTGTGTAATATATTGGTTTATTAACCTGTAACACGAAATTATGTAAAATCCTCTTCCGATAGTCAAATACAAATACCCAGTATAACCCAATTAATCATATTCATATGTTAACCAAGTTATCTGAATTCATTAAGATTAAGTTCCAACTATGGCTACCCCCGCTCGACAGGTATATTCCTATCCTATTAGGAAATCTATTAAAGGGTTATCTATCCTCAAGGAAGATCGTGAGCTATTAAGTATAATGTCTTAAACCTAAAATCCATTTTCCAAGTTCATTTTAAGTTTACCGAATCAATCTTATTAATGGCCAGTTAACAAGATGCATTAAGACCAAGGCTCAATAAATAAACCTTTATATTACCCAAACCGTAATTTAACCCCTTATAAACCGGTGATATTGGACTTCATCACACCTCATATAACTGGTTTAGTTACGACACATATTTACGGGTAGTAAAAAACTTAAATAAAATAAAAGACATAAAGTAAAATGCTGAAAAGTAAATTGTTGAAAAGTAAATAACAGAAAGTAAAATGCTGAAATTAAATACTGAAAATTAAATGCTGAAAAGTAAATTTTGAAAGTAAATTGCTGAAAAGTAAAATGCTGAAAAGTAAATTACTGAAAAGTAATTAAAGTAAAAGTACAATAAAAGAAAATGCTGAGGTAAAATGTTCCACTTTTATTACTACTATTTTAGATATCTCCCTTAATATAATATTTAATTTTTCGTGATAATTACCAACCAACCATATAGGCGGTATCCTGATTCAGTCAAATTAATAATTAATTACCAACCGACCAATCAGGCGGTATCCAGTTTAGTGAGGTTAAAACCAATTTAAATAATTTCAACCGACCAATATGGCGGTATCCTCGTTAAGTCAGGTTTTAACTAGTTTATATATTATAATTAAGGGAGATTAATCTAAATATTAGTAATAAAAGTTTTACCTTTTACCCCAGCAAAGCGGAGTTACCTTTTCATTACTGAAAAGTAAAAACTGAAAAATTAAAGAAAGAAAAGTATTGTGCGTAAAAGTAAATTGCGGAAAGTAAAAACTGAAATGTAAAGAAAAGAAAGTACGAAAGCGGAAATTAATTACTGAAAGCTGTAAATAAAAAAACAAGATACAATCTTCTTAGTATTCTTAAGGAATTCCTTAGAAGAAATTATGAATTTACAAATGAAATGGCTTGGTATTTATAGGCAAAATTTTGCCTCCATCAAATCATCCACCCAATCCATTATTAATTGCTCCACTAATTGCTATCATGTTTGGTGAGAGTTTGACTATTTTTTTTTTATTATTTATTTATTTATTTTCTTTGAAAATGACTTTAATAATTATACATAACACACTTCCGGATGTTTAATCAATTTCGGTCATGAAATCTTCAGAATTCGAAATTATTTTGTCTTTCAAAATTGTAGATCTTTGAGTCTTCTTTAATTTGGAACTGAATCAGCTCAATCTGATATCAGAGTAAAAAGTTATGCCCAAAATACGACAGATGCGCAAAATTGGAATTTCCAAAACCGCACTTCGTTTAAAACGCCCTTTCAAGTTTCCAATATCCAAAATTAATATGTCAAGTCCAATATTTGCCCTTATTTGACCCACATTTCGTCCTAAATGATTTCATTGAGTCCTAATATTATTTTTTCTGTAAAATAAACTAAAACATATCAAAACGTTCATCAAACCCGAGAAACTAAACAAAATATTAAGTAAAATGGGCGGTAAATATTGATATATTTTCTGCTCATCACACCCCCAAACCTAACATCTACTAGTCCTCGAGCAAAACAATAAAATAAAATACAAGAAATATTTAAATTTAACTAAGCCACTTTCGTAGGGATCACAGTTGCATTTAGCGTATGCAATAAGCCTTTAAACCCCTATGTGTCCCTAGTGGACGAGTTGTAGTCTCGTGAGGGTTTACAGCGACGATACCCAGAAACGTCTTATAAAAGTAAAAAGATAGTAAAACTAATGCACACAAAAGCAAAAAGACAAGAGAAAAAAGAATAAAAAAGTTAGTGACTAAACGGGTGAAACTTCTTATCTAAGTCATTGTTTTGTTTCTTTCTAAATTACCGAATAAGTAAATTATCCGATTATTTTTACCATTCTCCATATACACAGCCAACAAAATATTAATCAACTCATTTTGCCCACAATAGTCACAAGTGCAGTTGAAAAGAGAGTAATATTTTTGTCCTAAAGTTATATCAGAATTCACACATTTTTTTAAGCAATGGAATAATTTTTTTTTTGATTTTTTTTTCTTGATTTTTGATTGATTTTTTTTTTATATATACAATATCTTCCATCTATGTAGCGAGCTTTAGGTCAGTGACTCCCAAACCAGTTGGCTTTAGGGCACTAGGTGTTAAGACACCCCTACGACTTAATTACTCAACTTCAGATATATATATATATATATATTTATTTTTTTGCAACATCTTTGATCCATGTAGTGAGCTTTGGGCCATTGACTCCCAAACCAGTTGGTTTTAGGGCACTAGGTGTTAAAACACCCTTACAGACTTAATAACTCGGATCTCAGACGGTTATTTTTTTTTTACTCCATCCCTTTTTATAGATGCTTCCTCCAATTAAACTAGAGCACTGAATATTTCAAACTTTTCAATTACAGCTCATGTTTGTTTGTTACCATTTATGCTGATAATACCTGTCAACTGAGCATATTAAGATTCATTTTAGTCAGTTTTATGGAGAATTCATAAATTAAATAATTTAAAAGGAAATAAACAAAAATTAACTTGTTCCGAAATAGGTTGAGATACGTCTCAGGAATGAAAATTCCTTACACAGCTATCTCACACAAATTTCGCCTGATTAATCAAATAAAAACACAAATACAAAATAATTTTTTGGTTTTTGTAAAATTTTCATTTTTTTGGCTTTTTCGAAAATTTTTGACTAAAATAAAATAAAATAATAAAAACAAGAACAAGATACAATTTAACTATACTCCTCCCCCAAACCTAAATGAGACATTGTCCCCAATGTCTTAAACAGTAGAAGAAGAGTTTAGAAAATCGTACCTGGTTAGCTGAAATTCTACATCTAAATGAAAAGTTAAAGGTTAAGATCCAGATTTATTCGACGCCTCTTACCACGATCATCATCGGACCAGTTTATCTTGGAAAGAATGGGGTCAATTTGAGGTTCAAAGGCTAAGATTTGGTCAATTAAATCTGGGGCAGTTCTGGCAGTAAAGAGGAGTTCTTTTACAGGCTTTGACACGAACCCATTTCTCCGGGCATCATCAAGAAACACACAAAGAAAATCATAAAATCCATCAACATTGTACAGTCCAAGCGGTTTCTGGTGTATGTTAAAGTTTGCCCAAGAGAGTACTGTAAATATTTCCTCCATCATGCCCACGCCTCCTAGCAAAGCAATAAAAGCATCAGCACGATTAATCATCTCTACCAGTCGTTCGGACATACCTGACACGATTAGTTCCTCGCCATTTGGTGGTCCTATCAGATTCGCCTCTGCCAAGGGTTTTGGGATGATTCCCAAGACTTGACTCCCTCCATCCTGTACAGCCTTTGAAACGATCCCCATTAGTCCAAGATTGCCACCGCCATATACTAAGTGCATATTCCTTGCAGCAATGACTCGAACCAATTCCTTTTCCACTGTTACGTATTATGGTTTAACACCAACACTGGTACCGCAAAACACACAGATGTTTTCAACCGTCTTCTTGAAGTAGCTTCCATTTTTATCTGGATGCCTTCAAAGGTACAATGATGAGTTGAATTTATAGAACCTGAAAGGGTGAGTAATAATAGCACAAGTATCTTCCAAAGGACGATTAGTAGCAAAATAGTAAATCGTGAAAGGTCAAAAAGTAGCCTGGATCCTGTCGGAGAAAATAACAAAACAAATCACAATTATTAGGAAAAGACAAAGAGATATAATATTTAAATTAATTTACAACTTGATTGACGTCTATGCGCCAGTGACAAGCTTCCCATCCAATTTTCTTATAAATTGGCAAACATGGTCTTTTTGAGTCAGATTCCCGAGACTTAATTGTTGCCTTTCTTTTTGGAATTGTGTATGTAATTTACGAATGGCTATATGAACATATCCACTGGGCTACGTCTCAAGAGTCGAAGATATATCATCTAAAGACTCCTTACTCAAGCCATCCCTAATGAATTTAATTTATCTTCGCGATTATCAGACATCATTCCTAAATAACGACAACGAGTATTGCAATTCCAGCGTGCACATTTGTAACAAACACCCATTTGCTAAGCTCTACGTTTCTTTGCATAGGTATTTTTTTTCCAAAACCAGGCAAATAAGAATTATAAGAATCAGAATACTCACCTGCTAATCGGACTCGTACTTCGATTACCCAACGAATGTCATTAGGAATACCTTTGATCATCAAAAGTCTCATTCGTTCCAAGCGAGTTTTGTAGACTTTCATCAGAGAATTTTGAGTGAGAGAAAGAAATTACTTGTGAATATTTGCGAGAGCTTCTTCCATCTTGAAATGACTTCACCTGCAAAAACTAACACATAAAATAAAACATACCAAATCATAATATATACAAACATTACATGGGTTGCCTCCCAGCTAGCGCTAAATTTAACGTCGTCAGCTAGACATGATTTCCCGAACGTTAGGCTGGATCTGAAAGTGTGACACTTTCTTTTTGTCGCTCAAATGATTCTCCCCAGTAGTGCTTGACACGCTGGCTATTAACCTTGAATGTTTTGCTCGACTTGGGATTGTATATCTCAATAACTCCGTAGGGTAACACCTGCGTAATCACAAATGGACCTGACCATTTTGATTTCAGCTTTCCAGAAAAAGTTTCAACCTTGAATCGTACAACAACACTTGCTGCCCTGGTTCCAATTATTTACGCACTATTTTTTCATTCATGCCATTTCTTGGTCTTCTCTTTGTACAGTTTGGCATTCTCATAAGCATGTAGGTGAAATTCCTCCAACTCATTGAGTTGGTGAAGTCTTTTCTCTCCTGCAGCTTGTGGATCAAGATTCAACTTCTTCAGTGCCCAGTACACCTTATGTTCAAGCTCAACTGGCAGATGGCATGCTTTCTCGAACACCATTTGATATGGGGACATACCACTGGGTGTCTTGTAAGCTATCTGGTAGGCCCATAATACGTCATCCAGTTTTTCAGACCAGTCCTTCCTTGTTGATCCAACGGTTCTCTCCAAGATTCTTTTGATCTCCCTATTTGAAACTTCAACTTGCCCGTTTGATTGTGGATGATAGGCTGTGGCAACCTTATGAGTAACTCCATATTTGGATAGGAGTGCATCAAAGTATCTGTTGCAGAAATGTGAGCCACCATCATTGATAATTGCCCGAGGTGTTCCGAAGCGAGTGAAAATATTCTTTTTCAGGAACTTGATCACCACTTTTGAATCATTGGATGGCAGTGCAATTGCTTCAACCCATTTGGAGACATAGTCTACTGTAACCAGTATGTACAGGTTTCCGAATGATGGAACAAAGGGTCCCATAAAATCAATCCCCCATACATCAAATATCTCTACTTCCAGAATGTTTTGCAAATGTACTTCATTTCTTCTTGAAATATTTCCCGTTATCTGGCACCTGTCACATTGAAGAGCAAATATATAAGCATCTTTAAAAAGAGTGGGCCAGAAAAAACCTGATTGTAGGACTTTGGCTGCAGTTTTGTTTCCACTGAAATGTCCTCCGTAAGGTGATGAATGACAATGCTGCAGGACACTATTGACCTCCTCCTGTGGAACACACCGTCTCAATAATTGATCCGCACATCATTTGAACATGTAGGACTCATCCCAGATATAGTGCTTGACTTCTTTGAAGAATTTCTTTCGTTGCTGAGTTGTCCATTCCAACGGCCATTTTCCTGATACTATGTAGTTGACATAGTCAGCATACCAAAGGACTTCCTATTTTTTATGGCAAACAGCTGTTCATCTGTAAATGTTTCTTTGATTATTAGTTCTTTGCCAGCTGTATCTCCATTCTCGAGCCTTGATAAATGATCTGCCACTTGGTTTTCTGTACATTTCCTGTCTTTGATCTCCACATCGAATTCTTGCAGAAGAAGTATCCAACGGATCAATCTGGGCTTGGAAACTTTCTTCATGATCAGTTATTTGATTGCTGATTGATTTGTGTAGATCACCACCTTGGGACCCAGCAGATAAGATCGAAATTTGTCAAAAGCGAACACAACTGCAAGCAACTCCTTTTCAGTGGTTGTGTAGTTGAGTTGAGCATCATTCAGAGTTTAGTTGGACTAGTAAATGACATGGAAAATCTTTACTTTGCGTTGTCCCAAAACTGCTCCTACAGTAAAATCACTAGCATCGCACATCACCTCAAATAGAAGGGTCCAGTCTGGTGCTACTATGATGGGGGCAGAGACCAGCTTCTGTTTTAGGATCTCAAAGGCTTCATGGCATTCTTTGGCGAAGTTGAAAGGCACATCTTTCTCCAGAAGATTGCAAATAGGTTTTGCAATTTTTTACAAGTCTTTGATAAATCTCATGTAAAAGCCTGCATGTCCAAGAAAGCTCCGACTCCCTTTTACAGATGTTGGTGGAGGTAATTTTTCAATTGTCTCGATCTTTGCTTTCTCTACCTCGATTCGATTTTGTGACATTCGATGTCCAAGAACAATGCCTTATTACACCATGAAGTGCCATTTCTCCCAGTTGAGTACCAGGTTGGTATCTTCGCATTTTTGTAATACATGTTCCAGATTTTGCAAGCAGTGGTCAAAAGAATCTCCAAACATAGAGAAGTCATCCATGAAAACCTCCATACTCTGCTCCAGCATGTCTGAGAAGATGGCCATCATGCAACGTTGAAATGTGGCAGGTGCATTACATAATCCAAATGGCATTCTGCGGAAAGCAAAAGTACCATAAGGATATGTAAAAGTGGTTTTCTCCTGATCTTCTAGGGCGATGGCAGTCTGATTGTACCCCGAATATCGGTCCAGAAAGTAATAGTACTCATGTCCCACTAGTCTGTCTAACATCTGATCAATGAATGGCAGCGAAAAATGGTCATTCCTCGTTGCTTTATTCAGTTTTCTGTAGTCCATGCATACTCTTCATCCAGTCACTATTCTTGTTGGAATCAGCTCGTTCTTTTTATTTGTGACTACAGTAATTCCTCATTTCTTTGGTACACATTAAATAGGACTCACCTAGGTGCTATCTGAGATAGGGTAAATGATGCCAGCATCCAACCATTTGATGATTTCTTTCTTCACGGCCTCCTTCATAATTGGATTGAGTCTCCGTTGATGCTCCACTGTGGGTTTGTACTCATCATTCATCAGAATCTTGTGCATGCAAAATGATGGACTAATGCCTCGAATGTCTGCTATAGTCCAGCCAATGGCTTTCTTGTGTTCACGTAATACTCTCAGTAACTTTTCTTCCTGCTCCAATGTTAGCGAAGAAGAAATAATCACAGGTAATTCAGAAGAGTTTCCATGAAATGCATACCTGAGATGGCTCGGCAGTAACTTCAGCTCCAGCTGTGGTGGTTCTTCAATTGAGAGCTTGATTTCATATTTCTTCGGAAGTTCCAGACTTTCCACTGGTGGTGTCGATTTGAATCGGAATGGGTTGTCAAGATAGTTGATATATTCCAGAATTTCAGCATCTAGCTCGCTATCAGTCATGTTGGTGATGCAAGCTTCAAGTTTGTCCTTGGGAATTGTATCAGTATCCTGAACGATATTATCAACAACATCAATTCTGAAACATTCTTCTTCCTTTTCATCGCTCGGGAATTTCATGGCTTTGAAAACATTGAAAGTAACTTCTTGGTCCTGAACTTTCATGGTTAGTTCTCATTTTTATACATCAATCACAGTTCGACATGTAGCCAAGAATGGTCTCCCAATGATGATAGGTACATATTTGTCTTCTTCCATTTCAAGGATAATAAAATCTACTGGGAGAATGAGTTTGTCGACTTTGACCAGCACATCTTCAACGATACCTCTCGGAAATGCGAGCGTTCGATTAGCAAGTTGCAGAGAGACTGAGGTAGGCATTGCTTCTCTGATTTGTAGTTTCCTGTAAATAGAAAAAGGCATTAAATTAACACTTTCACCTAAATCACATAAAGCCTTACCAATATAATGTTCTCCAATGGTGCAAGGAACTGTGAAACTACCAGGATCTTTCAACTTCGGGGGAAGTTTCCTCTGAATGATGGCGCTGCATTCCTCCGTCAATGCCACTGTCTCGTAATCTCCCAATCTCCATTTTCGTGAAAGAATATCTTTCATGAATTTAACATAGCTGGGCATTTCTTCCAAGGCTTCTGCAAATGGGATGTTTATATGCAGCTTTTTGAAAACCTCCAAGAAACGAGCAAACAGCTTGTCCAGTTTGTTTTTCTGAAGACGCTGTGGAAAAGGTGGAGGTGGAGTGATTTGATCTTTTTCCTTTGCTTCTTTTTCCTCCATCTGTTGATCTGCTTCTTTTGGAACTTCTTCAATGGATGCTTTGATTCCAACATCTTTGTTGATTTTAGTACCGCTTTTCAAAGTAATGGTTTGACATTGTTCATTCCCTCAGTTTCTTGGATTTGGTTCTGTGTTGCTAGGTTGATTTCATGGCGGTGTAACTATGAGCATTGCCCAGTTGTCCAATTTGATTCTCCAGTGCTTTGATGGAAGTAGATTGGCTTTGATTGAATGTTGTTTGGGCTTGAAACATGGCATCGTATTTTACTTCTTTCTTTTTAAACATCTCTGCAAACCATTCTTTCATTTCTGGTTCTTTTTCATATTTTTGGCCTTTGTTCTACTGTTGGAATCCAGGTGGTGGATTGTTCTTTTGCCCTGAATTGTTGCTCCATTAAAAATTGGGATGATTCCTCCACCCTGGGTTGTAGGTGTTGGAATATGGATTGTTCCATGTCTGTTGAAATTGTTGACATTCCTCTATCTGTTGAAATTATTGACATAGTTCACCGTCTCTTCTTGTTGAACTGGTTCTGGTGCTCCTTCATATGGTGAACTTGTGGATCCAATACTGCTTTGCATGCTGAGAGTCTCCATGAATTTGCATATCTGATCAAGCTTGGCACTGACTGCTGTATTGGCTCCAACTTCATAAATTCATGCAATTCTTTGGATCATCCTCCTTTCTGTTGGCCACAAGGAATTTTTTTTGGCCATTTCTTTGATTAGGTCCCAGGCTTGATCTTATTCTTTTCCCATCAAAGCTCCCCCAGCAACAACATCAATTGTGGTTCTCATCAGTCCAGAAAGTCCATTATAGAAAGTTTGGACTTGAAGCCATTTTGGAATCTCATGGTGAGGACATTTCCGAAGCAAATCTTTGTACCTTTCCCAAGCTTCGTAGAGACTTTCTGAATCAAGTTGTATAAAAGATGTGATGTCTTTCCTCATTTTTGCCTAGCTAGTGGAAAATATTTTGTAAGGAATTTGGTGGCTAAAGTGTTCCAAGTTGTGATGGAACCTGCTGGTAGTGAATGTAGCCAAGCTTTTGCTATGTCTTTCAAGGAATATGGAAAAACTCGCAGTCTCATTGCTTCTTCTGATGCTCTATTGTAATTGAAAGTGCCATAAACTTCCAGGAAGTTACTGATGTGGGCATTAGGATCTTTAGTTGTATTCCCCCCAAACTGAACTGACTGCGGAATCATCTGAATGCATGTTTTGATGTCACATGCATTTGCTAATAAAAGAGGAAGTACAATACAAGAAATGAGGCCGTCAACCACATGAATGGTTCTTTCTCGAATAGGAATTGGTGGTGTAACCTCCAAAGGTTCAGGTTCCATGTTAACGATTGCTTCTTGGCCTTCTCGTCTTTCCCTTATCAACTGTCTGATGGTTCTTTCAATCTCTGGGTCAAGCGGTCGGAGTTCAAAGCTTCTGGTTCGTCTTATATAGTGTCTGAGAACCTGAAACACAAGAAAACAGAAATAAAAAGTAAAAAGAAAATTAGATACAAGTAAAGGTATCTAACCTCAAAACTAATAGTGAAAGATAAATAAGTCCTCGGCAACGGCGCCAAAAACTTGACCAGCGTAATCACACGCGTATAACGCAAGCGTACATATCGTTCAAGTAGTATAAAAAGTATCGATCCCACGAGGACTCAAAACCTTTTGTTATCAATTTATGAAGTTAAATGTTTACAAGTATCTAATGGATTGATTGTTTGATTGGGTGGTGACTTTAAAATTAAAACAAGTAAATAAAATTGCTTGAAAGTAAATTCAAGAAAATTCAAACTTATAAAACTATCCATGGTTGTGAATCTTTCCGATATCTTTTTAAAAGATGAAGTGGTTATTTTACGTTTGTGTAATATATTGGTTTATTAACCTGGAACACGAAACTATGTAAAAGCCTCTTCCGATGGTCAAATACAAATACCAAGTATAACCCAATTAATCATATTCATATGTTAACCAAGTTATCTAAATTCATTAAGATTAAGTTCCAATTATGGCTACCCCCGCCCGACAGGTATATTCCTATCATGTAAGGATATATATTAAAGGGTTATCTATCCTCAAGGAAGATCGTGAGCTATTAAGTCTAAGGTCTTAAACCTAAAATCTCTTTTCCAAGTTCATTTTAAGTTTACCGAATCAATCTTATTAATGGCCAGTTAACAATATGCATTAAGACTAATGTTCAATAAATAAACTTTATATTACACAAACCGTAATTTAACCCCTTATAAACCGGTGATATTGGACTTCATCACAACCCCAGGTAACTGGTTTAGTTACGACACATATTTACGGGTAGTAAAAACTTAAATAAAATAAAAAACATAAAGTAAAATGCTGAAAAGTAAATTGCTGAAAAGTAAATGACAGAAAGTAAATGCTGAAAATAAATACTGAAAATTAAATGCTGAAAAGTAAATGCTGAAAGTAAATTGCTGAAAAGTAAATGCTGAAAGTAAATTGCTGAAAGTAAATTGCTGAAAAGTAAATGCTGAAAGTAAATTGCTGAAAAGTAAATAAAGTAACAGTACAATAAAAGAAAATGCTGAGGTAAAGGGATCCACTTTTATTACTACTATTTTAGATATCTCCCTTAATATAATATATTAACTTTGCGTGATAATTACCAACCAGCCATATAGGCGGTATCCTGATTAAGTCAAATTAATAACTAATTACCAACCGACCGAACAGGCGGTATCCAGTTTAGTCAGGTTAAAACCAATTTAAATAATTACCAACCGACCAATATGGCGTTATCCTCGTTAAGTCAGGTTTTAGCTAGTTTATTTATTATAATTAAAGGAGATTAATCTAAATATTAGTAATAAAAGTTTTACCTTTTACCCCAGCAAAGGGGAGTTACCTCATCATTACTGAAAAGTAAAAACTGAAAATTAAAGAAAGAAAAGTACTGTGCGTAAAAGTAAATTTCGGAAAGTAAAAATTGAAAAGTAAAGAAAAGAAAGTGCGAAAGCGGAAATTAATTACTGAAAGCTGTAAATAAACAAACAAGATACAATCTTCTTAGTATTTTTAAGGAATTCCTTAGAAGAAAGTATGAATTTACAAATGAAATGGCTTGGTATTTATAGGCAAAATTTTGCCTCTATCAAATCATCCACCAAATCCATTATTAATTGCTCCACTAATTGCTATCATGTTTGGAAGGAGTTTGACTATTTTTATTTTTTATTTATTTATTTATTTATTTGCTTTGAAAATGACTTTAATAATTATACATAACAAACTTCCGGATGTTTAATCTATTTCAGTCATGAAATCTTCAGAATTCGAAATTATTTTGTCTTTCAAAATTGTAGATATTTGAGTCTTCTTTAATCTGGAACTTGAATCAGCTCAATCCGATATTGGAGTAAAATGTTATGCCCAAAATACGACAGATGCGCAAAATTGGAATTTCCAAAACTGCACTTCGTTAAAACGCCCTTTCAAGTTTCCAATATCCAAAATTAATATGTCAAGTCCAATATTTGCCCTTATTTGACCCATATTTCGTCCTAAATGACTTTATTGAGACCCAATATTATTTCATCTGCAAAATAAACTAAAACATATCAAAACGTTCATCAAACCCGAGAAACTAAACAAAATATTAAGTAAAAGGGGCGGTAAATATTGATATATTTTCCGCTCATCAATGTGCTCATGTAGAGGACTGGGGGGACGACGATATGTAACGCCCCTAGATCCTAAAGCAAGGCTAGGGGGACGGCGATACGTAACGCCCCTAGACCCTAGTTTCAGAGCTTGGTGGTAGCATAGATCCAGATCCGCAGCCGCAGTTCTAGTTTGTGGCTTGGGGGACGGCGATTCGTAACGCCCCAAGACCACCAGTTTCAGGGACAGTAGTGGCATGCTTTGGGGGATGGCGATACGTAACACCCCAAAGTCATGGATTTGCACTGCTGGCTCCAGTTAGGTGTATGGGGGACGGCGATACGTAACGCCCTCATACGTCAAGGTTTTTCAGTTACAGAGCAATTCACAACGATTAGATTTCCAAAAAATAGTTTTTCAGAAAAATCAGATTTTTAGAAATAGTTCTCAGAAACCAGAGTTTCAAAAGCAGTTTTTAAAAAGACAAGTTTTATTAAAGAGATTTCAGATGAAATTTTCGGAAAAGAGATTTCATATAAAGTGATTTCTGAAACTTTGGTTTTAAAACCTAATGTTTTGATTTTAGTATTTTAGTTTCTCGTCCACTCACTTAGATCGTACAACGGTCTAACCCCTCACTCTCAGTGTTTGTTATTACAGGTATTCCCGGAGGACGAGCTCGAGAGAGGAAGGATACTGATGCAGTCACTAGGGTTTGGAGTCCACCAGTTCAGAGTCAGAGAGCATAAGAATCCAGTCAGAGTCAAAATATAAGTCATGTACCAGTTTCTATTCATGTCGTAGTCGTTGTAAAGACACATGTTTTATGTATACAATTTTTTGGAGTTGAGTTTGCATGATAAGTTGTTGAGTTTGGGCTGCGGTCCCTTATATATATATATATATATATTAGAGAAAAGATTATCAAAAATTGAATAGCAGTTATTATAGTCAGAGGCTTATGGGGTTAGTACGGTCTATCCTCTGTCGTTAGCATCTCCCAGATAGGGGATGTTACACTTACGCTTATGTGGTCGTGTTCAATATTTCATTCTACTAATGAAACATCTCTTGTTTGTGTCCTTATGATATGAGACTCACCATCCATTCTATTAACATCATATGTCAATCTAGACGACACACAATAATATTGGTCAAGTGATCTATTATTGTCCTATATAACATTCATATTTTACCAAGAACTTAATTAAAATATATATAAGTATCGTTGACTCTCATAATCGCAAACGTCATTTGGATTAACGATATTCATCTGACATAATGTCTCAAGACATACATATAAAATATGAATGTAATAATGTGTAGATAATAAATGTATTTTATTAATAAATAATAAAATGTATTATAAATATTATGCCTTAAACCATAACTGATTTTATGACATATACTCTAACATATTCTTAGACCATTTCTTGCACAAAAAACTAGTTTATTGTCGGTGAATAGGAGATGAGAAACTGAGATAACTTCAAACCAGAGATTTGTTTCCCCACCTCAGCTTTTTAGAATATGCTTGAAAATGCTTCATTACATAAAATGAAAAGCTAAGAGGATAAGAGACAACCTTGTCAAAACCCTCTTTGTCATATGATCAAAATTTTCTCTCTCTATTTATCAGCACTGAGAAACTAGTGGTTGTGAAAATTATAAGGTTGTCCAACACTCATTGGTTTGTGTGTGACAGAGTAATTGGAAACTAGCACATGTAAGCGTCATTGCACTTAATGAAAGATTTCGATGATGCAATACTCAATAACCTCAATACACATTCAGAAAGTTATGTAAAAAGACTTTGAAGCAAAATGATTGTGAAGACATAGTCAAATGATATAACCAAAAATTTCAAAATATTCGGTCGGTAATTTCCAATTTTCTTATAGTGTTTGGATCAAATACCTCTCGATTGTAAAAATTGTTGAACTTAGTGGAACCTTCAAGGGAGCTTGAAGAGAAGTGGACTTAGGTAAGAGATTTGACCGAACCACTATAAAATCGGTTTTTTGTTTCTCTTCTCTTAACTCATTTACTTTGTCATTGTTATAGTTTTGAATTTATTAATTGTGATATTTGGTAAAACTTGCTTTTGCAATAGCTTAAAATTGTTAAAAATTTAAATTCCGTATTTATTTTTTACTACGTAATTCGCTCTCTTCTTGGGTATAGTATTGTTGTAAGACTTGTAACTAATTTCAGCAGAAACTTGCCTATGTCCTCAAAAACCACATATGGACTCGATATGAAATATCCATTATATCCAACATCAGGATTTTTTCTAAATCTTACTTATAGCGTGAGTCTTATAAATCGTGTACGATCTTTTAATTAACATAATTGATTTACTTAAATCATTATTTGTGCTGTTAAATTGTGTCCATATTTTGATCTGGTTAGGGTAGAAAATTTGTAAGACTACATATCACTTTTGAGGTCACCCCAATCGCTCCTGCCTTGAGGAAAAACAATTTTGTCCATGAATGTCAAAAATGACGAAACGGAAACGAAAATAATAAACAAAACTGAAGTTTATGAGTAAATTTAAATTTATTTATAAAATTGAAGTCAACAGTGAGAATTTAAGAGTTGTTTTATAGTTAATTAGAGTCATAAATTAACCATAAATAACTTCATTTGGGGGCGAACTCAATATATAATCGTATCTCATACTAAATTGAAAAACTTAACAGATATCACACTCACACCTACTAAATATCGTATAAATATATAATTATAGTATGATACCAACCCAATTTTCATCACAGTCATATGAGCAGTGTCAGATTTTTTTTTTTCCACTCGAGATTTTACCTAGTGAACTAACCGTAAACGTTTTTTGGGTATTTTTCAAACTATATGTATGTGATGGGAACTTGTAGCAAAATATAGAGATGTTAAATAAAGTTTACCCTAAATATATATAACTTTTGTAACCGATGATCCATTTATTTTAATAATATTTATATTTTACATGTTAGGAAACATAATCCTAATATATTTACATGTTTGTCCTCTTAGGATCTAACCATACATGTATTACTAGTCCTAGATTTATTTACATGCTAATTGAAATAAATCTCTACTAACCACAACACAATTGCATACCTTTTATGCTTGTAGAGACCTCTTAATCAAACTTAATTGATTGCTTAACTCAATAAGCAAATGGTCTTATTTATAGGAGGGAAATCAAGTCACTATGTAATCACATGCATTGATTACTATTAATCACATTGTTAGGATGCATAATGACCTTTTCTAACCCTTCCAAAAATGTTACCATCATGGGTGTACCATATGTTCCCCATTTAATATTTTACTAATTGTTGTCACTTAACAACTCTTGTTGTTACTTAATTATTTGATTAACAATTCTTGTTGTTTACTTAGTAATGAAATCATTACTAATTGTTGTTATTTAACAACACCACATAATTAACTTAATAATTTCCAACATGAAATTATTACTAATTGTTGTTATTTAACAACACCAAATAATTAACTTAATAATTTCCAAATGAAATTATTACTAATTGTTGTTATTTAACAACACCAAATAATTAACAACAATTAATTTCCAACATCTCCCACTCACAAATGATGGGATCAACAATTTTTATTATCTCTACAAGAATAATTCATACTTTGCAATTGTGTCGTGCGACCAGCATACTTCGAGAGCTCACTTGCTATACATCTGTTAGGAATATATAGCCGCTCGAAAAATGGATAGAACCATAGTGGATTATGTATGCAGTATCCTCGATCATTTATCACATTAAATCTCTCTCGATCTCTTTTCGAATGTAATATTTATTTTGTATTCACAATCATGTTTGATCACATAGAATAACATAATTGGTCGACCAGTGAATACAAGCTAATGTGATATTACTCATATAATGATCTTTCTCATTTCTCGAATCTCTCAACTTTGATTCAATTCGCTTTTCTAGAGATGTTCTTTCAGATCGAATCTCTCATGATCTTTCAGCAACACTCCAAGATAGCGATCATCAAATCTAAGTTTTAAGAAGCAGACATGAGTCTAAAGGGTACAATGTGAGATTGAAATAATCTCAAGGGTCTCACACAATATCAAGACTGAGATCTCTACTTGTATTACCCTCAATAGTCACAAATGTACACATGGTATGAAAACATGTGCTACGGTATTCTCTCCTTTCCCATGGAGCGCATGTCTCATAAAATACCGTACAGATTATAGTTCAGACAAACACAATGTCTAACTCATAACTGACATTAGACAAGTAAGGTGAAACAAACTTATTCACCTTAGGTCATATCACAGAGAAAGTGACCCCATAACGACATTACTTAATTTTCAAGCTTGAGCTCTCTAAATTATCACTCAGATAATTAGCTTAAAAATTTGTCTCATCTCCCATTAACACAAAGTAATGGAGGCGATTGCCCGTGTGAGAGGGCCAATCATTCACTTGTCCGACATACTTCTCATACTAACAAATAGTATATTTGTTTAAACATGTATCAACATAATAACATGTAAGCATTGAACACAAATATCAATGAGTATTAACATTAGTAAACATTATTTGGGAAAAATACGTATCATAATATGTAAGCACATTAACATCTACGCAATCCCTGAGTTTTTACATGTCTAACAAAGACATCTCTAGGAACAGGCTTGGTCAATGGATCTGCTACCATTTCTTGCGTAGAAATGTACTTCATGTTTACCTCTTCTCGTGCAACTATGTCTTTCACAAAGTTATATTTGGTATCTATATGTTTCGTTTTACAATGGAATTTTGGGTCTTTTGTGTAGGCTATCGCTGCTTCACTATCACAGTTAACTAATACTGGACCAGAAGCTTCATTTGACATACCCAAATGATCCAAGAACCTTTTCAACCACACAGCCTCTTGTACTGCTGATGAAAAGGCCACAAATTCAGCCTCCATTGTGGATAAGGCTATACAAGATTGTTTCTTACTGCTCCATGAAATGGCACCATTGTTTAGCAAGAAAACAAATCCGGAGGTAGATTTTCTTTCATCTAAATCTCCTCCCCAGTCAGCATCAGTATAGCCTCTCAATTGCAGATCATTTCATTGATAACACAATGAGTAATCATCTGTCCCTCTCAGATACCTAAATATTATTTTAACTGCTTTCCAATGTGCTAGTCTTGGATTGGATTGGTATCTACTTACCATTCCAACAGCGAAACAGATATCAGGTCTTGTACACAACATTGCGTACATTAAACTTCCAACTGCATTTGCATAAGGAACTTTCTTCATTTGTTCCTTTTCTTGTGGAGTTTCAGGACACAATCTACGACTCAAAGCTTCAGTTTTCGTGATAGGAGTATCAATGGGTTTGCAAGCCTGCATTTGGAAGCGTTCAAGAATTTTCTTTATATATGACTCCTGTGAAAGAGATAATAAATTCTTTGAACGATTTCGTGAGATCTTAACCCCAAGAATATATGCAGCTTCACCCATATCTTTCATCTCGAAGTTAGATGATAACCATTCTTTAATGTGTTTTACAAACTCCTTATCATTTCCGGCTATAAGTATATCATCCACGTACAAAGATAAGATAATGAACTTATCTTTATCTCTCTTGGTGTACACACAATGATCCTCATCTATCATTGTGAAATCATTCGAAATGATTGTATTGTGGAATCGTATATACCATTGTCTAGACAATTGCTTGAGACCATATATAGACTTTAAAAGTCTACATACTTTCTCCTTTTCATTTTCTTTTATGAAACCTACTGGTTGTTCCATGTAGATTTCTTCATCAAGTTCTCCATTGAGAAAAGCAGTCTTTACATCCATTTGATGTAATTCTAGATCCATACTTGCTACTATAGCCAGAATCAAGCGAATTGAGGTAAACCTTACAACAGGTGAAAAAGTCTCTTCGTAGTCAATTCCTTCATGTTGCGTATACCCTTTTGCCACAAGTCGTGCTTTATATCTTTCGATATTGCCATCGGCATTACGCTTTATTTTAAGAACCCATTTGTTCTTAACAGCTTTACGTCATTTGGGTAGATCAACCAATTCCCAAACTTGGTTGGACCTCATTGACTCCATCTCTTCTTCCATTGCTTTCATCCATTTTTCCTTAGCAGGACACTGAAGAGCCTCTCTTATGTTTCTAGGTTCTTCATCATCTTGAGGTAGAATCATAAAGGTTTCTTCTTCGATATCGAAACGACGTCGAGGAATGCCTATACGATTACTACGTCGCAATTGGGATTCTAGTGGTGGAACTGATTCCTCACTTTCGATATTATTCCCATTTGGATCATGCACATTGCTCCCACTAGGATTATGTACATCACTCCCACTCAGATCACGTAAATGAGACTCGTGTGAAACTAATTCATCATTTTGATATTCATGTGAAACAGATTCTTCATGTTTTCTCAAATTTCTCTCATCACTCCCACTTGAATTAGGTAAACCCGAGTGTTCACCAATCATGTGATCCATGTGATCTTGAGTTTCATATAGAGATAAATCTTGACCTATCTCTCCCTGCTTAGGAAAATCATTTTCTAAAAATGTGATATCTCGTGATTCAAATTCTGTCACGCCTCCACTTTCATGTTCACCTATGCAAACATATCCTTTTGATTGTTCAGAATATCTTATGAAGATACTCTTTTTTCCTCTTGGGCCTAACTTTCCATGTTCGTGAGAACGCACATGAACATAAGCCGCACAACCCCAAGGTTTTAGAAAGTGAATAACTGGTTTACGACCTGTCCATAACTCATATGGTGTGGTGGACACAGATTTAGATGACACTCGGTTAAGTACATATGTGGCAGTTAATAATGCATCACCCCAATAGGTTATAGGCAAAATTGCTTGTGCCATCATAGACCTAACCATCTCAAGAAGAGTTCTATTTCTTCTTTCCGCAACACCATTTTGTTGAGGAGTAGCAGGAGTAGTCAACTGACGACCAATTCCTTTTTCATCACATAATTCTCTGAATTGATCAGATAAGTACTCACGACCACGGTCAGTGCGTAGTGCTTTAATTTTCTTGTCCAATTGATTTTCTGTCAAATTCATAAATTTCTTGAAACATTCTAATGCTTCGGATTTATGAGCAATCAAATAGACATAACCAAAACGAGTAAAATCATCTATAAATGTGATGAAATAAGATGCTTCATGCCTTGCCCTGACATTCATTGGACCACAGATATCTGAATGAATTAATTGTAATGGAAATTCTGCTCTAGTCCCTTTTCCAAATGGTTTTCTCGCAGTTTTTCCTGCCAAACAATATTCACATGTTGACAATTCTACCTTCTCAATATTTCCCAGAAAGCCTTCTTTGGCTAATCTGTTCATTCTTTGTTGGCCAATATGGCCAAGTCTAGCATGCCACACAATTACATCACCATCATTATTGACAGTTGAAGTAACAAACGAAAAACTGAAATTGTGATTGAAACACTCAACATTCAATACAATAAAACCATCAAGAAAATAACCAGAACCATAGTGTATTGTACCTAAGTACAAATCAACACCAAATTTATGGAAGTTCAAATTGAAACCTAAATTAACCAAAACCAACACAGAGACTAAATTTCGACGAATTTGTGGAGCAAACAATACATCATTTAGTAGTAAAGTTTTTCCACCATGCATGACTAACTTGCATGTTCCTATGCCTTTGACTTCAACCCGTGAGTTGTTGCCAACATATATCCACTTCACCCCAGGTGAAATTCGCCAAAATTCCACGAAGGCATCTCTATCCTTCGCTACATGGTCTGTGGCTCATGAGTCTACAGTCCACAAAGGATTAGATTCAGTTAGAAAGATTGAACTTGAAACACATATTTCATTTAAATATGCACGAAAGGTATTCACCTTTTTAGGCTTAGTGCAATCACGAGCAAAATGACCTTTCTTACCACAATTAAAACATTTAACCTTTGCCATGTTTTTCTTTTTGGTAGGACGTTTTCCTTTCCCATGTTGATTGGTTTTCTGTTTCTTTTCTGGCTTAGAAGAATTGTTTTTCTTTTCCGAACTGGAACCCACCACCATGAAATTTTCTTTTCTTTTTGAAACCCCCTGGTTTGCTAGTTTCTGTCATATACACTTCAGCATTTGACTTAGCAGCCGCAAGGTGGTCGCTCTCTAATTCAAGGTGACGTTTGGCATTATCAAAGGTTTTGATGCTCTCATTGTGGGTCAAATGCATTTTCATATGCTCCCAGCTATTTGGAAGAGAACGAATGACCGCTTGGACTTTATGTTCATCTGTAAGAACATGTCCAGCATCTGCCAGTTCAGTAATCATGTTTGACATTTGCCTCAAGTGTTTTGACATAGTGAACTCAGGACGTTTCTTGTATGTGTCAAACTTGATTGTCAGTGACCTGAGTTTGGTTATTGAGGTACTACCAAACTTTTCAGCTAGTGTGGACCACATGTCCTTAGCTATGTCATATTTCTTGAACTCTTTTATTAGGTCATTATCCATACTGCTCAGAAACGTAATGCGGGCAATGGAATTCTTTTTCTTCCAGGCCTCATAAGCCTCTCGGTCTCGCCTGTGTTGGGCCGTAGTGCCCTGTTCAGGTTCATCCATGCTCATTTTCAAAGTTTCAAGAACCTCTTGTTCTTCTAGCACATATTGGATTTTCATGCTCCAAATTTCATAATTATCGCCATTCAGTTTCTCACCCTTGTTGAGTTAGCAATAATGTTCTTTGTTGCGGAAGCCATATTAAAAACACAAAGTTTCTACAGACATTCATGCACAATTGTTAATACTTTTATTTATTTTATCATGAAACGAATTATGTTTAATAAAATTCTTCAATGGGGTTGGAGTCAAAAGGCCACTATGTGTCCAATCATCATCCAATTACCCAATGTAAGAATATTATCAACATAATCAATCATGTAAAATCATTTTCTAAAAAATTACATAAATTCTTAGAACATCTTAATCATGTGACCATTGTACATGACAATCATTGATTTAATTACATAAATTCAAAATCAACATGAAACATTCATACATATAAATACAATAATTACATGCCATGAAGTAACAGATAATTACACACATAAATATTAACATAGTTTTATCATAGAAAAACTAATATCTAACACTTAAAACTTTTCCGATTCTAGTGTTCCAACGAATAAAAGTCTTTGGATAAGAATCCTCAAATTCTTTCGGTAACTGGTAATTGATCTTGGACAACCATGGAAAACCTATTGCAAATTTCGGATCCTTGCAACGTTTCCGAGACATCAAGGAAAAATGGTATTATTTGCCTTAGATTGAAGATACTCAATCGTTAACCTCTCAATGGCTATGTTGTATTGAACACGTAGTTCTTCTGTATGAGTTACTAATTTCCAAATATCAGTAAGCCGTTTTTGCCATATTTCCGGGAGAGTATTTCGTAGGTATCTCAGTCTGTTTGGTTGTCCTATCCAATTACCCTCCCTTATAGATTCTTGTAACATGTTATTGAAGGTTATTATATGCGAGATCATATCATCATCTTCTTTCATCCGATATTTATCCAAATCCAGCAACATGTCTTTCAATCTTTCACTGTGTGAGCGGATGTCATAACTCTTTTTGCAGTTCTTTGTCTGATCGGCATGATTTTTCTGCAACAAATACAAAGAAAAATCAATATAATGAAACACGAAGTTACATTAACTAAAATAAACATCACAAAGATATTCATTTACATAAACACAAAGTTTATATGATAAAACAAATTTATCATGGCCGATTAGTACAATATGCAAAAGGAATAGACATTTAATCATGACAGATCGGAATTACCAAAGCAAACCGATACATACATGACCAACACGGGCCAACACGGATGTTCACGCGCCAGTCACGCGCCCCATGAATGGCTCACGCACCTCCACGCGCCTCCACGCGCCTCCACGCGCCGGCCACGGGCTCCCACTCGCCCTCACGCGCCGACTAGCCTCGGTTTACTTCCACGCGCAGACGACATGTCGTCCGCTTGTTCTGTGGCCGTATGACATGTCGTTTTAATCTAATACTGCCAGCCGACTTGTCGGTTGACATGGTCATGGACGACATGTCGTCCGTGTCTTTTATATTCGTACAACTTGTCGTATAGGAAAAGCGGACGACTTGTCGTCCTCTTCTCTAAACACCGGATGACATGTAGTACGTCTATTCTGGGAGTGTTCTTCTGGGTAAAAACAGATTCAATTAGCCAACTTCTAGGGTCCATATCTTTCTCAAGTTTAATTCAAATTAAGCAAATGATATACCAAATGAAGATCTCATGACGTAGTTTTCAAAATATATTTGAACATACGATTATCAATTTTCTACAGAGAGTTATTGCGGCCCAAAATTGGAAGAAAATCATTTTTGAAAAAACAAAAACCAGAAACATTTTCAACATTTTTCATGCATGTTCATGCAATTTTTGTGTAATCCAACTAGAATACATGCATTTAAGCTACTGATACCAATGTTAGGAAACATAATCCCTAATATATTTACATGTTTGTCCTCTTAGGATCTAACCATACATGTATTACTAGTCCTAGATTTATTTACATGCTAATTGAAATAAATCTATACTAACCACAACACAATTGCATACCTTTTATGCTTGTAGAGACCTCTTAATCAAACTTAATTGATTGTTTAACTCAATAAGCAAATGGTCTTATTTATAGGAGGGAAATCAAGTCACTATGTAATCACATGCATTGATTACTATTAATCACATTGTTAGGATGCATAATGACCTTTTCTAACCCTTCCAAAAATGTTACCATCATGGGTGTACCATATGTTCCCCATTTAATATTTTACTAATTGTTGTCACTTAACAACTCTTGTTGTTACTTAATTATTTGATTAACAATTCTTGTTGTTTACTTAGTAATGAAATCATTACTAATTGTTGTTATTTAACAACACCACATAATTAACTTAATAATTTCCAACATGAAATTATTACTAATTGTTGTTATTTAACAACACCAAATAATTAACTTAATAATTTCCAAATGAAATTATTACTAATTGTTGTTATTTAACAACACCAAATAATTAACAACAATTAATTTCCAACACTACATTTATACTTTATAACTTATCCATATTATTTAGGAATAATAATATCATTTTAATAACTTCTACAAAGATAAATTTATTCATTAAATTAATAAAAACTGCAGCTTCTATGTAAGGTTTATTTCCCCTTTCACACAATGAAGGAGAATGTGTTCTTTAAAAACAAATATAGGCCAAATTGTGTTCCCGATGAGGTCGTATATCATGTTTCGGGTGTATATGTCATCTCTCTCACAGCAGCTGGGTCTCATATTATGAGAGATATATATATACACCCGAAACATAATATAATTTTTCGTTCCCGATGATCGAAGCCAATCATGATGATCAAAGTCAATGAATATACTTTGTGGCATACGGTTTGTGTGGCATGTGGCGTAGGTGAATAAATTGATGATCATCATCGTGACGCTCCTCATTTGTGCTTTAATTGCCTCATCCGGCTTCTTCTAATTTTTGTGTGTTTATTTTATTATTGTTCTTATAAATATACTTTGTGGTTATCATTAAATTAAATCCTCACATCAGAAAATTATTGTGTTTTTACATTATTTTTATATGATTGTTCAATATTAATATTACAATATAAAGTTTTACAGTAAAAATAAAATTAACAGAACCTGAAATTCTGAGTTTAAAATATAAACTTAAAGTCTGAAGTTCTAAATCTAGGTTACAGTTAATTAAAAAATTTGAAATTTTAATTTTATCAATTAAATTTTAGATTAGAATCTAAAGTTTTAAATCTAATATAAACTTGAAGTTTTGAATTGTGAAATCTAAAAGAGAACCCAAAATTCTAAGAAACAAAATAGAATTTAAAGTTCTATAAATAATGATTTATAACTATTTTAGGACTTGAAAATCTAATGTATAATTTTAAAAAATAGAACCTGAAGTTATAGGTCTAATAATATCATACATATGAACTTGAAGTTTTATGCATGAAAATGAAATTTATGTTTTGGATGTCTTATTATATCATTTTATTTTATGGGGTATAAATATTGAAATGTGAATCCAAACTATGGGTCTGAAATATTTGAAGGATGAATTATTTTCCTTACCATATTTTACAAGAGAGCTTGAAGCTCGGAGTAATAAAAAAAGTTATGACTATTAAAGCAATACAATTTTTTCGAAAATTATCTCACATTTGAAATAATGAGCTAAAAAATTATTAAAAATAAGATATTTACCATTCCCTGAAATGAAGTTGAAAACATATCATAATGGATATATAAAGGTAAAAGAAAAGCATGATAATTGGTCTCACAAAATCATGAATAACCATGATGATAAAGTGACAAAAATGAATATAGTCACCAGAAATGGTAGATTTATGAAAATAAGATAATGATGAATTCAAAGAATCGTTGAAAACTATGACAATATTTGTCATCAACATGGTATCAAAGAGCATTAGTTTTGTATATATAGTATGTTAATGAATTTTCTATGAAAATGACGAGTATATGGAACTAAAGATCCAACAGATCATGCTCATCTACAATCTCTTTAAAACTAGAAAATTAAAAAATTTGATGCCAATTAGTACTTAATTATAATTATCATTTATGTATTTCCTTATATTTTGTATTTTGTTTGTTTATGTTTTACTTATATATATATTAATATTGTTTGAAGTAAAAGTGCATATCATATACCGTCATGCTGATCTAATTGAAAGCTCTGAAAAGTTGTAATTTTATTAGCATGAAGTAAGACACGGATTTTCTTAAATTTTTTTACCATGTCACATTTAAATTCTCGCACCAGTCAATGTGAAAAGAAATGCGAATGATAGTTCATTTACAATAAAAATGTAATTCAATTACTTAACTCCATGAAGAGAAATAAGTCCTTGATGAGACCTAAATCCTTGAAGAGATAATTGCCTCTGAAGAGGTAAAGTTTACAAATTATACTTATACAAGATAAATGTGAGATTATAATGCATTAGTCGTTGACAATTTATTTGCGCTCACGGTAGCTACTGAAATTACAAATGATTTTGAACCTCAAACTATCAATGAATGTAGCCAAATACGTGATTGACTTCAATGGAAACAAGAAATTTAAGTAGAATTGACTTATTTAGTCAAACGTGAAGTATTTGGACTTGTAGACCAGACATCTTAAGATGTCAAACCTGTTAGATACAAATTTGTATTAATGAATAAACATGATAAATATAATGAGAGAATTATATATAAAACACGCGTAAGGTTTCCAGTAGAGATCTAATATTAATTATAAGGGTACATTTTCTCATGTGATGGATACTATTATATTTCAAGTTTTTATAAGTTTGACAGTCCTTAAAAGAGTGCGTCTCATGAATGTTTAGGTCATTTGATATTAATATCTACATGAAAATTCATGAAGGATTCAAACATATACGATCCCTATATAGTTTGAAATAGTTTAGACACATGCGGTATAATGCCTTACTGAATATGCTTGAGAAAGAAGGATATTTTAATGATCCTATTTTCTTATGAACATCATTCTTTTTTACTTTATTTGTATTTTTTCTCATTAATATAATTTATTTTACACTTCAATCTCTATTTTGTTTAAATTATATGTTTTAGATCTATCTCTTTCTTGGACAAATATAAAGTTGTCCAACGCTCATTGACTTGTATGTGAAAGAGAAATTGGATCACCAACTCATGTGAACTAACTTGTCAAGAATTGCATGATAGAAATTCACGACATTGTTGCATGAAGAAGCTACTTTTGTTTTTTTGTTTTTGTATTAATATCATTGCCGTATAATGCATATCCATTTAAAATAACACAGTTTCATGATGGCTTCTTTGTTATTGCTAATTGAAGCACTAATGAGATGCTGCCATGACAATCTTTTGGAGACAAATTGCGCCACCAATCCCAATGTCGGAAATGACGGCCAATCACTCCCCGGCGACGAGTGGCATGGCTACCTTTTTAACACATCCTTGGCAGAAGACGATGATGTCGATGTCTGGAAATTAGCCGAAACTTGCCTATGGCCTTAAATGCCACATATATATGCTGTTATAACTAGCTAGTACAAAATATCCATCATTTCCAAATTTGTATGCATACATCAGGATTTTTTCCAATCCTACTTGTAGCGAAGTCTTATACACGGGTACGATATTTTAATTAATACAGTTGTTTAACTTAGCACTATTATTTGTTCTGGTTAATTTTTTCCATATTTTGAAAATTTATACACCATATGTATCACTTTTTGGGCCACCCTAATCACTCCAACCTTGAGGAAGAACAATTTCGTCTATGAATGTCAAAGACGATGAAATGGAAACATAAAGGATAAAGGGAAACTGAAGCGAGGCCCTTTTTTTTTTGGATATGGGATTCAAACAGCAATTCTGTCCAAATAATTAAGCCCAGCTGGTTCATTATTTTCAAGCCAGTCTCATTTTGGATTCTCTCATTATTTGCTCGCCTCTTAGAATTACCTGCCATTGCCAAAATTGAAGTCAATTAACGGATGCTTGGATGAAGCAATTGTTGAAATAGCGAAGGGCCTTATGATCATAATGCGTGTCTTGAGCACCATAAAAGCTGCAGTTGTCCTTGAAATATGAAGTGGAGCCGTATTCTGCAATAGTACAAATATACTGTCCTTTTCCAGATTAATTGTCAGTTTAGAAGTGTAAGTCGCTAAAACTAAAACAAAAATTAACAGATAATGTGGGCTAACAACTTTAGTCTTTGAA